>LTAE01003702.1:19039-35967 GCA_001647135.1 Pontederia paniculata
TTTTTTTATATATAGATATATATATATATATATATATATATATATATATATATATATATGTGTGTGTGTGTGTGTGTGTGGGGCGAGAAAAGTTTGCTTGCTAAATTGATCGTCATATTGTTCGCTATATTTAACGCTTACTATATTTTATTTTTTATATTGCCGAGAAAATTTTTCTTGCAAAATCGGTTGCTAATTTGCTAGCTATATTGAACGTTAATTATTATTATTCTTTTTTATAGCGAGCAGTGTCTATTCGTAAACGACACTTTTTTATCGATATTAGCGAGTAAATTTGACCGCTAATTTGTTCGCTAATATCATTAAATATTTTGCTCGCAAAGTTATCATTTTTTTTATAATTAACGAGCAAATTAATAATAAAAATTTGCTTGCTAATTTTTACTCATAAAATGATGTTTTTTCTTGTAGTGCCGGAAGAGTGAAGCTTGAGGAGTTTGTGCTGGTCTTTTGAAATGCAAACGACGATGCTTCCTAAATCTCATCGTGAAATTAAATTATGACATTCTTATCTAGATCATGAATCATAAAGCAAAGTGTTCATGAAATATTTGTAATGTGCTTGATGATATTTACAATCTATTTCCATCTTTCGAGAATTATATTTATATTTATATTTCACATAATCGATTTTTGTGCTCGCTCGACAATCATTAAATAATAACTTTTAAAAGGATAACCCCTATTAAATTTTCTTTAGTATTTTATACTTTGACTCTGTTATTTCAACCTCATAATCAAATATCTTCCTTTAAACAAAAAATTATCAGCATAAATATTCAAGTTATAATTATTACACTAATATATATTTCTTAATTTTAATGAAATTAAAATTTTTAAAATTCTAAAATAAGAAAAAATTATATTTTTATTGTAGTTTGTTCGAACATGCGCTAAGATAGAAAAGGGGGGGAGGGAGGAAGGGATGATAACAAGTCCTTGAAAAAAGAGAAAAAAAATAAAAGAAAGGGAAAAAAAAGGTTGGGGCGCATGGCGGTAGGTTTTGGTACGCTCCCCACTAACGGCAACAGGATCTGGGTTTTCATGGGACCCACCGTCTTCTGCTCCCTTTTCCAGTAAATTTACGCCTGTCGGTCACGTCCTCCTTTCGCCCATTGGACCCTCCACACAAAACAAACCAAATAAAAAATAAAATAAAGACAAAAAAGAAGTGGACCCCACCAAAAAGCGAAGCGTGACCTTCCCTTCCCGCGCCTAATCCTCCTCTCTATCACGTGCATCGCCTCCACGTGTCGGTCCCTCCGTACGTGCGGGCCCGCTCCTCGCAGTCCGTCTCCTCGCATGGCCAACGTCCTCCTGCAGGCCGTCCACGTGCCGGTCAGAAGGCGCGCGTACGTGTCATCGCCACGGGAGCCTGAGCCGCTCCACCGCGCCACGGGATGGTCGTGGGCGGTTGGGTTTCGACGCGCCACGTAGCACGACGTGTCTGGGAGTTTGGAGAAGCGGATAAGTGAGTGGTTAAGATGACGCCTCGGCTCCCGACACGTGCCCGACTGGACCAATTGGCTCGGCTCGGCTTGTTTGTTGAGCCGGACGTGGCGAGCTTATCCCGGTCCTCGATAAGGTCACCGTTCCCATTTCGACACGGCAGCATTTCGTGAAAATAATTGTTGTTAAAAAATATAAGAAGGAGATTAACAATATTTCCTGTTTAAAAAATAAATTTAAATAAATATTTATAATATTTAATGAATGTAGATTCTACTTAAATAGATATATCTTATTTTGTTTTCTAGATTGTCGATATAAAATATATAATTAAAAATAAATAATTTATTTAAAATTTACTTTTTTTCAATTGAAAATTTCGTATTAACGATTTAAAAGAAAAAACTACCGTGAGCATAATCTTATGATAGAATACATCTTTGTTAAATTTATATTTATTTCTTCGAAAAAAAATAATCAGCACTTATCATCATTTTTTTGTATAAAAAATAATAGATGGGTCGAAATTTCTCCACCTTTAATTACTCTAGAGATTATAATATGTTTTAGACTACATATTTGTTTCTCATACACGTAACTGAATTAATTTATAAATATCATAATGCAAAACAGAAAAAAACCAAATATATATATATTTTTTAGTATTTTAATACTTTATTAAGATTAAATTTATCACATGTTAAATTTTAAACTCTTATATTAATTGAGATTTTTAACAATAAATAAAAAAAATTACAGAATAAAAAGATATAATCTTAAGCAATAAAAAAAAATAGAATCCATATTAGGCGATAAATTGTACTTCAAATTTAAACTCTAGTATAAATAATAGATATATTTTTTTAAGAAAGTTAAAACCTTGATCTTAATATTAAGAAGCATTCTTGGCATTTATATTTTCGCACGATAATTATAAAGATATTTTTTTTAAAATTTGATGTTTTCCAACTACTCGCAAACAATAATGTGAGCGTTTACATATCTTAGTCACTAATGTTGTTCTAGAAATTAGATTAGATTACACGACATGAAGTTTTTTTCGTACATATAAATATATACCATTAAAGGCAGCCTTTCTTTGTCAAATGCGTGACCATTATATTAGACTATGACCATTAGCTCCAAACCATGCATCAATTAGTTGGATATAATTGTCAATGCCGTCGTTTTAATCAGTCTACACAACTTGCAGGACTCAAACTTCACTACACAACGAAGAATTATGGGCTCTTTGTATGGATGTTGAATTCCAACCACATAAATCCGAGAGAAATATATACAAAGCTTGCAAAATTTACAACTTTCGGTCAGGAATTAGTTTATTATTGTTAATTCTTCTTTGTGTTTAGCAAATTCCAAGTTGCTTCCCAGGAACTGAAAGGTGGTGCTCCTTTGCTTGTCTCTGAAGTTATAGCAAACAAACAAGACATTTCAATTAGCCAATTAAAGTTATTAGGGTTGTTGTATCTATCAATCTTTCTAAGTTTCCAAGTCTTGTTCAAGGACAGGAAGATGTACCTGCAGCTGCAACTTCTATGTCCAAGGAAACATTCACCCATTTGACATTTTGTTGGACCACTTCCACTCTTTTTTATGATAGTTCAAACTTATTCCACCTATGGAATTGCCAACATTGGAACATAGAAGAACACAAGGAAGAAGCATTATTACAAGGCGTGGCAAAGAAGATATCTTTGAATTGGTTAACGTAGTTGCCTCGCCTTTAAATCGAGCAACAAATTAAAAGAACAACTCCAATAAAATCAATGGTTGGTTCAACTATCTGAATTCCAAAAGGGCCGTTTGGTTTTGCCCCTTCAGTTACCAAAGAAAAAAGGACCGTTTGGTTGTGGTATTAAAAAAGTAGGAATATTTTGATTTGTATATGTTTGCACAACTCGATTTATTATAAAAAAATTCTAGAAAAAATAATAACAATGATTAAGATAATATTATTATCGTAAAAGACCGATACATGAAAACCTGCCTAATTTTATTATTGTGTGTGATTAATATAAAAAAAATGTTGCAGAAAATTACTGAAATATACAATGTTAATTATTAAATAGAATTTAAAGGATGTGTTATCATCAAGAGTGCGTTTTAATTGACAGAAAGAAAAAAAAAAGGATAATGAAAGAAAAGTAAATTGTTTACTTTCTTAATCAAAGTATTTATTTAAACTTTTTTTAGTTAAACTATTTATTTTAAAGCAAAATTGAATTGAGGAAAAAGAAGTCTTCTTTCGTCTTTCATTTTTTCTCTTCTATCCAAACATACCGATAGATCTCATGATACACATAATTTAATCAGTTAATATAAAAAATATGGAAAATATTTTAGTTCAGTAATAACCAAGATAAATGTTGATAATGCCTTGAATCTTAACTCAGTGGAAATCCATATGACCCGCTGCACATCACAACCGTCGAATATTTGGGGTGGCGAAGTCGCCCGTTCCATACAAGGATCTCGCTGCCCAGTCAGCGAGCCTGGGGGTCTAGGGGAGTGGGGGTTCGGGGTGGAGCCTCCGAAACCTAGACAGTCTTAGAGCTTATGTTTCCTATTTTGTATTGGGAGTCCACATATAAACTTCCTAGGGTTTGGGTTATTCTGTATCTTTTATCATCTACTGTTTTACCACGAACTCCAGCTGTCGCTCGAGGACGTAACCCAATTAAGGGTGAACCTCGTAAATTTGTGTGTCTTCTGTGTGTATGATTTTCTCTCTCGCCAATTTTCGTAACAATAAATATAACCGTACTACTTAAATATATATTACATTTTTAAATCTTATTAAATAAAATATAAAATGGCACTTTTATGTAAGAATTATTTGATATAATTTCAAGCATTGTTTGACATATTTTTAAAATAGTGTTTACAATATTTTGTAGTGTATTGACTATCAATATACTATTTAAGATATTTGCAAGCATATTAATAATAGTGATAAACGATTGGACTCAACGTTTTGAGATACTGAAAAATTAATATTTTGAATAATTATAAGCATATTAAAATTTATTTTCAAATATACTCTCAAAATATTTTAATATTAATTACTAGTATAATATACTTCTTTTTTATACTACATGATCATTTCATTTTATTTTTATTATTTTATTAATTATAAATCATTTGATTAGCTATTTATTTTATTATTATTCATTAATATTAAAATAGTTAAAATAAAAAATATGTTATTTAATTTATGATACATATATTAATGTAAAGTATTTAAATAATTGTTTGTACTCTTTTTAGTTATTTTATATTTATTGATTGATTCAAATATTATATTTGTTAAATAATTTTATTAAATTTAATAATTAATTTGCTACCGTTAGTCGTTATTCGCTATTAGTCACTATTACATATCAAATAGAACATTAGAAACATAATTTCTAGGCCAATGGGAGATTATGTATCATAAATGCTATATCTCTACTGATATAGATGTTCTTCATATGTTTTTTGTTTTCATGAAATATGCTTTTAAAAATAATATTTTAAATTGTTGAGATTTAACTCAGTAACCAATCGAAAATTAATTTTCTGCAAGATTTTGGAGGACCAACATTAGTTTCGCATAAGAAAATTATATTACCGGTTAGAAGCATTTCGCAGGATGAGTGATGAGTGGTGTTACAATATATAATATTAAGCAATAACGTTCTTTCTATATTCAAAATCTTGCTGGCTTTATTATAAGATTCAAGATACTTGTTGTCGTTTAAAACCAATTATCGATTCAATAAAGTAATTAATTAAGCAAGGATTTGACATTTGGCGTCAACCCACACCTTAAAAATCAGGTGGCGCCATTCATACGTTGGTATATATAATTGTTTTAGGAATTGTGTATTTTTTTAGTTTATAAATATGGGTGTTTAATTCTATAAATTTTTAAGGATAATTCGTTTATATATATGGATTTGAATGTTAAGAAGATTTTTAAGTTAAAGTTTGAGGAGGATAGGTTGATGATTTTGTAGTATATTTCTAGAGTAATATGTGTAACGTATAATAAATGTATACATCTATCTATTAACGTATTAAACATTATATACATGAGTTATTTTGGACTATTTTTTTACTGATAAATGTATACACCATATAAAAAAATGTGTATATATATACATCAAATTTTAATAGTTTTTCAATTGAAAACGTTTAATATGATTTTTAATCTAAGTAAAAAACCTATTTTGATAATTATAATGGTATGATCATGATATAATTTAGTTATCAAATGGAAACTTAATTATGAATAATACATTAACATTTGTAAATATTTTCATATAATATACTCTATCTCATAGGCGGATCCAAGAGGGTGCAAGGGGTCACGGGCACCCCTGAATTGTTAAAGCTACCAGTTGTTTCTACTGCACTTTTTTACTTATGAGTAATTTTTTTATACTTTTTTTATTTTCTTGTGTATTATTTATCTTAACTCAAATATTATCTTATATTATTCTAAATTGGTATTATACTACAATCTGTAAATTAAAACTAATATTTATGTACTACATTAGATATTTCTACTTAAGTATATTATGTACATTCAATTATAATTTTATTTCATGCCTAGAAATATATTTTCCAATTTTAATTTTTTTTCACATGGATCTTTTAGATTTTTCCTTACTACAAGTATAGAAGTATTATTTTGTACAATAACATTTGTCTATATCAATTTATATATTTGTATTTAATATTTTATTTCATAATTTAGAATATTTATCACTTGTAAAATATATTCTTTTATAATTAATAGTGAAACTAAATAAGATTTATGAAAAATGATAATGTCCATTATAAAAATATATCTCAATACCATTATTTTTTCGTTAATAATTCATAGTAGTTTATTTGTTCTATAAGATTATGCATTTTCATGAAAGTTACTTTCTTTTTTATCTTTAATATTTTAAAATAAAAATTTAAACTAATGTAAATATCTTGGGTTACAATAAAAATTGCAAAAAATATTGAAGTCTATAATAAAAAATATTAATATTCAAAATAGTTTATTTATTATATTTTATATTAATATAGTTGTAAAATTATTAAAAAAAATTATGAATAATTATATACTCGCTGGATTAAGATCTTGACTCCGTCACTGCTCTATCTAATGTTCATTTCACATTTTTATCTTGTCCTTTATAATAAAAAAGAAGCATAGCAAATGCAGCACAAAAACTATCTAATTATAACCCTTTCTCCTCTATATCTACAATGGAAATCTCATTTTTCTTATGTGAGAGCAATCGGAATTAATTTCAGCATTTATTTTTTTCAATTCAATTGAAACAGCCATCGAACTTGATTAAGTTTCAACAGTTAATCATGTGATCCCAACTTGATTAATTAATCTACTCTTATAACGAAATTTAGTATTCATTTTTTCAATTTTAATTAAATCACTCATCGAACTTGATTAAGCTTCAAAATGTTGCCAATCATTGAAGTTGATGAGTTTTTTTTCTAATTAACACAAAGTTCGCACCATCATGAATTTACTCCAAAAAGATATGGCCACACTATCTTAAAAGATATGGCTCCACAAAGTTCACACCATATGTAAGACACGTTTTCATACTAGTAATTTTTGTGAATTATTGACAATATAAACTTAAAATCATCTTGTCTCACCAAATTATCATATTTACTTATTTTAATTTATAAATAATTCGAATTATCTAACAATACAGATTACTCATGAGAAGATTATGAGGGGAGTGTTTTTTTAGATTACCACCTAGATAGTAATCTTGATTATAGTTAATTTTTAAATCTTTCATAAATAAAATATAACACAATAAAAATATATCATATAATAATAACAACACAAATAATAATAATAATAATAATAATAATAATAATAATAATAATAATAATAATAATAATAATAATAATAATAATAATAATATATTATATTATATTACTATTATCTTATTAAAAATATCATTAATTATTAATTATAAGTATTATTTTATTAATTATTATTATTAATTATAAATATTATTTTATTTGAAGGTTCTTAATTACTAAATACATGAAGCTGTGAATTTATGATTTAAGTTTATAATTTTTAATTTAATAATATAATATTTTTAACTTAATAATATCATAAATGATATTTTGATAAATTAATGTATATTCCTTAGTAAATTTTTTTTATAAATAAACATACTAATTCGAATTGTCAGCCACTCACTTGAATTACTTATATATAATAAATAATATAATATACATTATTAAATTTAATAAATGATATTTTTTTGTTAGAGAATGTGGATTATTAGGTAATGCTAAAAGATAATGTAGTAAATGTCTCTCCAATTTTATGACCGATTGTATTGGTCCATAATTTTATTTATTAAATATGTATACTCTTAGATGAGTAAGTTTCCGTTGTATTTAAAACTTTGGTCTAAAATGGCAATATAGATTGTTATACCACTAAAATCACTACTACTCATAAAAAAATTAATTTTTAATTGAATAAATTATTTACTCAATGTTAAGCTTTTTTTAAATTCAAGAGTTCATAAAAAACTATTTTATAATTAGTAAACTCGACTTATAAATTTGAGATATAAACACTTGAACTTTATGTACAAGATATTTTAATTATAAAATAATCAATATATTTGTTATTTTATTACTTTTTATGAAATAATATAGTATTTTAGTTATTTAATTGATCATTCGAAGGAGGAAAGAATTTATGAGTCAAAATATAATAATATATCCTATTATTGTTTAGATATGTCATTTTAAAAGAAATTATGAAAGATAGTAAACTATTTATTAAGTTCACGTTATTAATTACATAAGATAAAATTATAACTATTAATAAATATCATTTTAAGAAAAGAAGAGTGAAAGTCATATGAAAAAATAATTCCAATAATTATTGATCATTTATTTTAAAAAAATAATAAAGATATTTTTTACTTAAGTAGGTAACACATGTTAACTTTTTAATCGTTGGATATTAAATTTATAATGAATATCAATTATTTCTTCTATTTTTTTATTCATTATAAATTTAACATCCAACGATTAAAAAGTTAGATAATATAGTATTGTCTACCTACATTGAGAACATCTTCATTAAATATTTTATATTATTCTAAAATAAAGTAAAATATACAATCAAATTAAAAAATAATTAATATTAGTGAATTATTATAAATATGTTAATGAAAAATAAACGGCTACTTTTATTAATATCATCTTTTTTTCAATTAATATTTTTAAAATACTTAATAAATCTCAAAAAAATATATACTTTTAATTTATTCATGTGTCCATTGACCTCATGAAATTTATTCGAGAGTTTACCTTAAGATCTATTTGTTTTGGTGGATTCATTTTCTATAAAATGAATTGTTCAGTTATTTAACGTTTGATAATCACAAAAAACGCATATACTCGGTGAAAATTGTTTGTTGATCAGAAAAAGTATGTTATAAATTTAGAAACAATTTACACTTTTTAAAATAGGAAATTATTTTCCTCTTACTAATTAATAATTAATCAAACACATAAAAATTTATTTTCTTAAAAAAATATTTTTCTACAGATTCATCTTTTTTAACAATTTATTTTTATCAAAATAAATGGATCCTTAGTATAAAATTTTTACCCAACTCAATGAAGAGTTCACTTAAAAATTACATTTCGAATTAATTCGTTTAGGATTTAATTAGTTAAGGTATTGATGCTTTTTTTAAATGTATAACATTTATATAAAATATTAATTCATTCATTTTACATTAATTTTTTATAAGCTAATTTCATCCATATTATTTATCAAACATGGTTTATTAATCATTACTCATTAGCCACTAACAACTGTCATTTGCATCATTAACTCATTAAATTGTATTTTAAATCACTTATCGTATCTGTCAAATCCACGTCGTCACCTCGCCATCCATCCATAACTACCAATCGGGGTTCTTTATCCAATCCATTTAATAAATAGAAACTTGGAAGAACGCACGCCACATCAAATCACTTACCATATTTGTTATCAAAATCCACCTCCCTAAAAAAAGGTTACCAAGAGATAAATAACAATACTTTAAAAAAAAAAGGAAATTGACTTGGTATTTGCCAAACCGTCAAAATAACACCACCATCTACCATTCACAATAAAAAAAATATTAGCAAAAAAAAGGAAAAAAATTGCCATCCACCCGTACAAAAAAAACTATGCGGGCGGTAAAACATTGAAGCCGAGCCGGACGACGACCGAGCCACGCCGATGACGCGGTCCCCCGTCCACAGTTACTTCCGTTGTGGGCCCCCACTCCGGACTCCATATCCGGACTTCAACTCCATTTCATAAAACCAACTGCTTATTTTGGTTATATATATATATATATTTAAATATTAATTAATTATTTAATTACTATTTTAACCTCCTCTTCCATAAAGCACACGCTCCCGTGATGGAGATGACCCCAAAATCCACGCCGTCTCCACCTCCCCTTCTTTTTTTTTTACTTTTTTAACCCCTTCCAAAATTTTCCTAATTTTGCGGTCCCCAATTTAACTTGTTCCCCTCACGTTTTATTAATAATTAATTTCCCCAAAAGGCCCCTGTAAAGACTCGTCTTCGCGAATTCCCCCTTCGACCACTATATAAACACCCTCCGCCCGGTTCACTACCCTGCCCAAAACACCCCCGCGTATTTTTATTCCTCTCCACTCCCCCTTCACCACCAAGGCACTTGTCTAAATCGCAAATGGCGGATTCCGTCGAACTCAAGCGCCGCCGCGAGGACGAGTTCCCCGGCGACGAGGTCGAGCTGGAAGCCTCGCCGGCGCCCAAACGCCTGCGAGAGGACTTCCTCCTCGAGATACTCGACGACGACGACGACGAGGTCGACGCCGACGCCGGCGACCAGGAAGACATCGCTTCCGTCATGAAAAGCCTCGAGGAAGAAATAGCGCTTCCTTCGGGGTCGGTCTCTCCTCCCGCGCCGCTGGTTGCGGCGACGGCGGAGCAGCCGGACCTCGGGTATCTTTTCGAGGCGTCGGACGACGAGCTCGGCCTGCCGCCGACGGTGCCCTCGTCCTCGGACGAGGGCGGCGAGAACGCCGAGGCGGGCTCCGCCGGCATCCCCGAGGGCGACGTCGATAAAGGGGTCGGGTTCGGCCAGATCTGGGGCTTCGACGACGAGATCAACGGCTACGACGCTTTCGACCTGGGCATCCGGCCGGAGGACAGAACGGAAGTCGTTGCCGGNCGACGTCGATAAAGGGGTCGGGTTCGGCCAGATCTGGGGCTTCGACGACGAGATCAACGGCTACGACGCTTTCGACCTGGGCATCCGGCCGGAGGACAGAACGGAAGTCGTTGCCGGCGACGACGGCGACGACGTCGCCGTCGCGTTCGACGGCGGGCTGTTCGATTTCGGCGACGTGTTCTGTGGTTCCTCCGATTTTGCGGAATTTTCCTGGCGGTCGGAGACGCTGCCGGCCGTCTGATGGACTCTTTCCGTGGATGCACACCGTTTTAGATCTTTTAGGTTTTATTTTTGTGGTTTTAAATGGAGGTTGTAAAGCTTTTTCTAGAGGAAGAAAGAAGAATGGAAATAGGGAGGAAGAAGAATTATTAAACAGTACAAGAAAATTAATGTTTTTTAAAAACAAATTAAAACCAAAAGATACTTCCTCCTTTTTTTCGCCTTGTTGTAGCAAATAAGATATAATTTATTTACCGTTGGATGGAGATCTGACGGGTGAGTAAAGAAACGTCTTGGAAAGTAGCGCCGTTGGTGCGTCGTTCAAAACTCGAATCAGGACCGTTGAGATTTGACATTATTTTGATGGGACCACGTGACGGACGGCTGCCGCTGCTTCGCAAAGATGCGTGTCGCTTCTGGCAAGATACGTCTCGTGGTCCGTAATCGCAGGTGGGCCCAGGAGATAAATTTGGTTGTAGCAGATACGAGACGTGCGAAGTCTTTTATCTCGTGGCTTCCCGTACGAGACGATACTTCTCGCGATATAACGGAGATGTACGGGTTCACGGGTCGGATCCGTCGCTGCTTTTTTCATCAGCGAAAAATGCCGTAATATGGCTACCTATATTTTTAATAAAAAAATAAGAGAAAAAAAATTAATTTTGATCGTGTTCTCTAATTAGAGTAGAGAGCATCTACATTGAATCATTTGGGAAATTGGTTGAAATTGCAAATATCTCTTTTTACGTTTAAAAGCAATTTCGTATCGGTTTTATCTAAATTTTTTGTTGAATAATAAATTTTAAAAAATTATGATAATAATTAGTGTTTAGGCAAAATTAAGAATTCAAGCAAGAAATCGACAGTTAGTTTTATGAGGTGATTACGAATTTATGACTAATTATTATTTTCGTTAGGTTTTAAATTCGTATGAAACAGGGATATTTTTTCTGAAACGGGGATATTTTTTTTTAACAGAATAGTTTAAAATTCGTGCGGTCTGCGGACCATAAGTTTAAAATGAACAACTTTTTAAAAAGAAAAAATGGAGGTGCTCCCTACTTAATCTTGAGATCTAGGATGTGAGATCTATGGTGACTTGATTTAGGAGAGAGAAAAAAAGTAAGAGAGAAAATTTAA
The DNA here is from genome assembly GCA_001647135.1 of Pontederia paniculata. Taxonomy (NCBI): domain Eukaryota; kingdom Viridiplantae; phylum Streptophyta; class Magnoliopsida; order Commelinales; family Pontederiaceae; genus Pontederia; species Pontederia paniculata. The sequence goes on from LTAE01003702.1 coordinate 31,168, forward strand.
TATCCACCGTAAATTTAATGTCCTACGGTTAAAAATGTAGGGAGCATGGTGCTCCCTATTGAAGTAGGGAGCACCTACATTGAACCCTTTTTAAAAAGGGTCCAATGTAGCATGCTTCCTACGTTTTTAACCGTACGATATTAGATCTACGTTGAATATTAAATCTTCTTTCTTCTACTTTTTTTCTCTCTCCTAAATCAAGTCACCTAGATTAATCATTCTACGGTTAAAAATGTAGGGAGCATGGTGCTCCCTACTTAAGTAGGGAGCACCTCCATTTTTCCCTTTTAAAAAACATAAATTTAAAATGAATAATTTCTTAATGTACTAAGTCTTATGATTAGAGCAGAATCCAATGTTAAATCCGGATTCAGATGTTGGACTTAGTAGTTGTTGTGTTAATCGAATTCATCTTCGAAAAATAATGATACTACTTGACGATTAGGATTAAGGACAAACCCGAGGAATTTGAGAGGGGTTAATATCTCTCTTGAAATATTTTGATTGATGATAATTACTATGCATTTAGTGTAAATATACTAATTCATATTTTGCTGATACATTTTGACATCCAATCTTAATTTTAGGTTTTTCTACGGATTAAGATAATAGCAATTACTAATTTCCAATTTCGATGAATACGAAGAGATGTTCTTAGTACACCAGTTAAAATATGAAAATTTTGATGGATGATTGAGATTAAAGCATTTCAGGTAGCAAGATATGAAATTCGGTGGGCGACTGAGAATAAAAGAAGGGGCTCCGCAAGAAAAGAAAAAGAATGAAGTCGTAAAGTTCGTACAACACTTTAAAAGGAATACACGAGAAGTGTGAAGGAGGATCTACTTCTAATATTATATATAATACTTAATATATAAAATTAATAGAAAAAAATGTAGTTAAAATTTTTTTTTGTTAAAAAAGAGGAAAATGTCTGAAAATTATGCATATTTTAAAATTTAAAAACGAATATATGATAAAAAGATCAATAAAGCAATGTTGATACACCATATCTATTAGGGAATATTATGTGCTCACTCCTTATGAGTCATTAGATATATTGACTATGGTTGAATTTTTATTTGAGCTTACGAGACAAAACTCTCACATCTATAAAACTATTAATATTCAACCGTAACTAACACATTTAGCGACGGCGTACGATACACCCTAATAAATAAGATGTACCTATATTAAATTATTTTTTTATTATTTTAATAGTTGTTACAATTATTTAAGTAATTTAATGGAAAATGGAGAATATTAATATCATTTTTCTAAAACACTTTACATGATTCACAACTTTTCAGGTTATTCGAAGGCGCTAAATTTCACGCGTAGATTTCTTTTAAAACTTATTTGTTACTTAAACTTATAGTTAATGCGAATAGCATGATTAAAAAATCTAACTTTTCATGATTGAATTTATGGGCAATACAAATGTGGACAAGTACGTTCATGGTCCTCAAAAAAGAAGTTAGTTGGGTAACAATCAAAGTTGGGACTTTGGGGTTGTTAATCCAAACTTATAAAGGTTAATATTAGGTTGATTAGTGGAAGTGATAAAGATAATTAAATTTGGTCATGACATAATTAGATTTTTAAAAATTAGATTATGAACCTTTAAGAATAAATTCGACAATTCCAACACAAGTTTATTTAGAGAAATCGAAATTTTAAAAACGAGCATCACGTAATATTATTTTATAAAAAAATGAATTATTGTGTATAATCTTAGTTATTATTAATATGTGCCTTATTTGCCAAGAAGACAACCACTTGTGCATGCGACGTAGTGGTTGTGACATTATTATGGTGCTGACATTTGAGGAGTGAGGCCGGTTCATGTGCTGTTTTTTGTTTTATTTTATTTTTCTTATGTCCAATTAATTTGTCAGTACCAAGGCAATATGCATGAAATAATTGAGGTTTTGGCACCGACTTTTTTTAATTTATCTTTGTACCAAGTGATGGAGTTGGAGCCTTGGAGGTATCACAAATATGCATATCCGTCCCATTGTAATGTTGTTGTACTACTTAATAAAAAAAAAGTTCTCAAATTAAAGATCGTGACATCTTTTATGGGGCCAAGAAACCTTACAAACCACTTTTGTTTTCATTGATTCTACTTCAAGATGCCAAGTGCATGTGCCCCCAACACGTATTTCCGCAAGTCATGCAGCACATTTTACAGTTGTAACATGCAAGATTATGATAGGGTTCTTAATAAATTTCTAGTAAAATCTTACAATCTGCTCTTCTCCAAAGAAAAAAAAAATCTTGAAGATTTTAAATAAGATTCAATCTTAGTAGTATATCATGCCATCTTATCAATCATGCACTACACGATAATCCTTTGTATTGGATCATTATTGCAAAAGAAAAAGGAAATGAAAAAAAAAGTTGAAAATGTAGCTTAATATACCTAAATCAAAGTCTCATTTGAATGTACCTTTTAACTCACGGTCCACTATTATCTTATGATTTCACTATTCTCAACCTTCAATTAAAATCGATCGGTCATTATTGAGCATAAAATAAATATTTTTCTGTTTATCTGCCAACGGCAAATTCAACATACAATATATAAACATAAAATTCGGAGAGTATCCTACTGATATTTTTTTATATTTTTAAGTGAACGAGGCGTATATATCACGCACCCTCTATTAATCACTTAGGCCCTATTTAATTGCAGGAATACTATACATAAATTAACTTTTCTAATCCATCAATTACATTGTGAGAGGGAGAAGAGAAGAAGAAAAGGGTTCGCCTGCGCAATTAGGACTCCCTGCCGCGTCCATCATTGTTATATAAGTTGCATGTCTGCTACACTCCGCCCCATCCTAAATGGCCATATCGCGCGATCTGTGCGTCTGTTCCGCCCGCCGTGTTTCTCGCCAAAATAGATAATTGTTGCTAACGCCTGTGACGAGTACGCCTCCGCGTTTGTTAGCTAATCCGTTGGCGAGTGCGGCTCTTGTGGATGAATGACTATAGTTGGTCACAAAATCATAACATACTCTGTCTTAATTCATAGATAATAAGTTTAATCCATAAAAAAAGAGAATAAGTTGTTCTCTGTTTTTTTTTCCTACCGCAATTAATATTATAGGGTCCATGGATAAAAAAAACTAACTGTTTGATTTAAATGTAAAAAAATAAAATTTTAATCTTGATTTTATTTTTTAATCAAATATTATCTTAATTTTGTGATTATCTCACTACAAATAATTGTCCAAATTTTTAGTTTTACTGTATCCCTCTCCTAAAAAGTGCATGAGACACAAACCAAAACCATTTCATAGAGAAAGCAAATATCCATTAGTAAGATTTGTGAAGGTTAATTCTACGAAAAATCATATCTCCATTTATTATCGTTAGTAGGGCAGACATGTGTTTTGCTGTTGTTAATTGTTCTCATCCTCCATTTATTGTATGAACAGTACACTTTGGCCATATGCGATTGAGTTGTTGGTTGTTTGAAACTAAACAATCAGGCTTGGATCATTCAAGAGAGGTGTTAGTACAAGTGGGGTTTGGGAAGAAGATGTATGAGATTCTACTCATAATAAAAGAAAATGAATTCACAATTTCAGAATTCTGATTGGTTGGTTGAGCATACTAGTTAGATTGTAAAAAAGGAAAAAAGAAATATGTAGAGAAAGTTACAAGTGAACGGTAATCAATTTTTAATTTAGAGAAAGTGACGTTACTTTTTGATGCGCTATATGCACTATGTTAAAAATATGCTACACTAAAAGTGTCCTCTTTAAAAAATATATATAATATATTCTTACAAGATGGATAGTGATTAAAGATTAATCCAATGTGCACATTTAATAATTTTCTATAAACAAAAGATCGGATTTGTGACTAACTTTTGCGTCAAAATCAATTCATCTCAAACCACAAAGTAGTTTGAGGTTGAAAAAAAATCACTTCAAAATTAATCGAATTTTTTGTTCGCGCAAATTGATGTGAATAATTTTTTCCTTAATTTGAGACGAATTCGTCTCAAATTGAAGCAAATTTTTTATTTGCTCAAATTTGAGACAGATAAATTTTATTTTAAATTTAAATATTTTTTTATTTAAGATAATTTTTTTTCGGCTCCAATTTGAATTAACAATTTTTGTGCCCGACCAATTGACATGAATTTTTTTATCTTTCAATGGATAAAGTTGTTTTTTATCTTATTAAATTTTTCAATGGATAAAGTTTTCACCTCAAATTGAGGTGAAAAATATGTCTATCGAGTATTAATGTGAAACTTATGGTGAAAAAAAATCACCTCAAATTGAAGTGAACTGCTTTTCTACCTCAAATTGAAGATAATTGGAGTGAATTTAGTGTCTCATTGAGGCATAAGTACGCCCTAATTTGGGGGAAGAATTCTTTTCCATCATATTTTTTTTTACAATAAATGTTTTTTCCATTGTAATTCTTTCCACAAATTCACAATTGCATTGAATTTTATAAGATTTGGGACGAAAATTTTCACTGCAAAATATACGTGTTTTTTCAATATGTAATAAAAAAGAGAAAATTGTACAAACTCCGAAATGTGATAGTATGTTGCAATTTGGTCTACACTTTTGTTTACCGAACAAAAAGTCGCATACTTGTAATGATTTTATTTATTTTGATATGTTTTATTGAATTAAAAAGCACAAAAAATTAAAATTTTATCAAATTTTAGCTTCATATATCTTTTGAAAAATATATTAAGTTTGATGTGATAAATTTATATGGTTAAGTGGAAACTAAATAGAAATATTATTTGTACATAATATA
>LTAE01003703.1:2246-37492 GCA_001647135.1 Pontederia paniculata
CATCCAAGTCAAGTATCTGGCTGTGGTTCACTGCTCCCCACAACCACATCATCCTTTACTTCAGTAATAACATGAAGCAGTTCCACAGGAGTAGCTGCAGGGTCCAACTCACGACAACCCTTCAAAGCAGTATGCTTTTCCTCACCTGAGAGCAAATAAGAAGGAACCTGATGTGAAAACCGAAACATCTCTTCTCTTGGGATTCTCTTGATTTCCTTTGGGTCTAGGTGCTGATGAAATACTGCTTTGAAACCAACAACTTTCACTAGCGGGGTGACAGTCACCTCATGTTCTTCATTGTTATCATCTAGTACTTCCACCATCTCATACTTGTATATCACATCATCAGGAGTAAATTCATTCCAATCAGGAGACCAGTTTTTATACAAGGCCCAAGTCTCCCCTTTCTTTGGGATAATTGTTATAACTCCTCGTGGACCCTTCTCCCATCTCATTCTATGTGAGAATATATTAACTGTCTCACCAATTTGATATCTACTAACTCGGAAATCTCCGCATGTTTTGGCAAAACCAGAGCCTACCCAGTTAATCGGCCCTAATTCACTATTTGTCTTTGAGTTCAGAAAACTCATGCGAATTCTAAAAGGATTCACGGAGAGAACCTTTTGGACTAGCACATAAAGGCGAGGCATTCCGTCTTCACTATCATATGTCGCCCATACTTGATCGTCTTCAAAAGATTTTTCAAGACGATCCTTGTCAAAGTCATAGAAATCAGGATCAGGAACATTGATCAGCTTATGGGCTTCATTCGGAGATCCAATATCATGACCATCAGGCGAGTTCTTTGCATTGGAATCATCAAATTCAGTTTGTGTGGATGTGTTAGCATCAACTGCAGCTCCTACTTGTTCGTTTTCGTCGTCTTTTTGGTTCCGATTCTGCTTTGATTTCACTTTTTCACCTAAATTATCTGGGTTAGTTGAATCCCAATCTTCTAATTTTTTGCTGACAGACAACTTAACCTTCTCCATCAGCAATTGTCTGACGTTAATTTGCAGAAGTTCCTTGCTGAAGTTATATGGTCTGGTTATCCGACCATTATTTTTTTCTGCATCAGAAGGACTATTATTTCCTGTAAATGTAGCCAAGTTTTCTGTCTCATTTCTTGCAAAATCAACAAAATAATCAGTTATTGATATTCTCTTTGGAGGCTTTTCAGGCTTAAAACATAGTTTGTCATGCTCATAAGTGAAAATGGAGTTTACATTATTACCATAACTATTAACAGTACTTCCAGAAACATAGCATTCACTCCTGTGAGAGTTCTCCATTCTTGCAGCTGATTTTGATGTGTCATGCTTCCTTTTCATTTTCTCAAGTTTCCTGTGATTTACATTTGTTACATCAAAAGCAGCTGTGTTGGTGGAACCAGCTGTCCCAGAGTATGAGCCCGAATGATTCTGGTGGCTATATGCAGCAAAGTTTCCGCCATGCTGGAATTCTGTTTGGGAGTGTCCTGGAAAGGTGGAGGAATTGTAACCATGATTATATCCATTATTCATAGTGGACTTATGAACATTGTTCTGTTTGTGCTGCTTGGCTGACAAAGAAACAGTAGAATTGACTGCATTAGGTGGAATTCCTATCTCTACAGCCAAGAAAGCCTGATTACACTTGGGACACAAAAGGTTGTGATTAAGATATACTCTAAGATACTCATACTGCATTCTGCAATGATTGCATGATGTCCAAAATGTGTTCAAGTTTACCGAATGAGATGGAGGTGGAACAGAAGATTGGGTAGCATAGGTATGACTCTTACGGGCCTTTTTGCTCTTTTTAATGGTCTGAGCAAAATCATAGAATCCATGAGCAGAATTTTGTGCAGAATGGTCTTTATATGACTGAGAAACTCTCTGTTGTCCATCTATGTTTCTCTTCCCATTATATGCCATTCTTTTATTCAGATCAGATAAAACACTCCAAGCTTCTGAGATGAGATTTAAACAACCTTTGGAACCTGACTACTTGTTCTTGTCAGGGTGAAGCTGAAGAGCAAACTTTCTGTAGTGTTTCTTCAAGGTCTCTTCATTTGCTGAGACACTCACCAAGAGAATGGCGTACCAATCATTCTCCCCATTGACTTTCAACTCTGATGCAAGATAAACATCTAAAGTGGAGATCATCTGGCCGATGCCATCGAGCTTCGAAAATAGATTTTGGGCCTTGAGTGCAAATTTCTTGGTACCTATTATGTCTCTGATGTTGAACTTTCTTCCAGTGACTTCATTTGCCTTAACAGACTCTTCCTTATTATACTACATTCTCCGATTATCCGGTATTCCTTGCTCATGACTAATCTTGCAAAAAGCTCACAATAGAATAACTTCCTAAATTACTAGCAGTAGCACTGAAACCATTCCTAAATTCGACGATCCATCTGACAAGCTCAACACCTCCAGAAGCCTAAAATGCACAACAGAAGAAACATGGGGAAACACAAAATTCAAAACCAGCACAAAACATAAATGTAACATGCACCATGGCATATAAAAGTCAAGAAATCAGCACAACTACCAGTGTAAAACATAAAAAAATTTCGTGTGAACTAAATCAAGCAAGAAGATACATGATACTAACCAGACAATTCTCCTCGTCCATTAAACCCTAATCCTATCGGAACTGGGCATTCTCGATAACAAAGTTAAAGACAAAAAACACACTGAAGAAATCACTCAGCTAGCTGAAAGACACCATGAAATTAATAAAGAGCTAATTTTGCTAACGAATCCCAGTTAAAATGCCAACTTTTTGAGTTCATAACAAGAAATGGAAGAAATTCAAATCTTCGGTAGCTCAAAGTGATCAAACGCTGAGATTTCGTGAAGATCGCCAATTCAAATCTGAAATCTTAGAGAATAAAAAACACAACGCAGGACCAAATTAGGAATCTGCGATCAGATAAAAGATGAATTGATCAAAAGAATCACTCTTCCATATACCAATTGCATAAAAGCCCCCAAATTCCAATTTTTCTCCCTGATTGTACCAACGACGGCATAGATCAAAGCTTGACAGTGAAAAAAGGAGTGGGGGAAAACAATCGCAGTGGAAAATTAGGGAAGAAGACGTTACCGGATTGGAGCAAAATCCACGAAAATGGAGGGAAATTGATTCAAAATTCTGCCTTGACACCTTCTGAAGAACCAAAAATTTTGCACCAAAATAATCTTAAAAGAAAAAATTGGGCGAAATTGGATAAACTTTTAGTCAAACCCTCGTCTTCAAGATGCCTGAAACTAAATTTTTTTTCTCCCAAATACCAAAATGCCTACCCAAGAAAAAAAGAGGTGGAAAAAGCAGGTCACATACACAGCCCTCTCCATTAATTTATTTATTTATGTAGTATATAAATAAATTTTCTAACCTTTACCTAACTATTTAATTCATGTTATATAATATATTCTGCAATATTCTTAACCATTGTTAATTCAAACTCAGGGCGTGATTTGTCATTTCCTCTAATTAAGTAATTTTTAATTGCACCTAATTGCTCTTAGCATGATACTTCCTAAAGTAATTATTTTAATTTCATCATTCAATTTTTTTTATAGTGCATTAGAGAATTATGCCATTCATGATAACATTTTTTAGTTATTCTCATAACCATTAACTAATTTTCCTTTCCAAAATATTATTAATACATGGTGTATTTTGCATGACATCACATGTACAATAATATTAACAAATAAAATTAAAATTATGCTAGTAATAATGACAATAAATACTTGGTGTGGGACCCATTTGTAGGGAGGTTCCCTTAAACTTTACCTTTCAAACCATGGAAAAAAGTTAGGGTCCTATGGTTAGATTAACCATGGTCTTGTGTTAGAAATACCTTTTCTATCTTTTTTTTATTACACTACTAGTAGTTTTATGCTTTTAATTAAACATTGGATATTTAGATTCGAGAAGAAATTATTAGAACCACAAATATTTCTCAAATTATAATAATACTCTTAAGAATTTAAAACGTGGCAGACATATTTTATATGTTAAGCTCACCCTCAGGTGGGCCCCTGATAGTATTAAATTTCATTTTCCAATTTTTCTTATTAATCTTTGGAAACACACATATATATATATATACTATATATATATTATTGTTAGCTAAGGTTCAGGAAAGTTTTAGTTTGGCAAAGAAGGAAGCATTTATTCATGCAGTGTTGTTACCTATTCTTAGGTTTGTACTCACTGTCATCAATTACCTCTGCACACAGTACAATGTTTATGCAAGCAAAGAAGAGGACACAATAATATCTTTCCAGCATCACATGCCAAGCTCCCCTCAGGTCACTCACTCGCTGACTTGACATTTTGTTCAGTGATCACTGTGTCAAATGTTTTCTTTTTTGTTTGTTGTCATTGCTGCATTACCAAACATGGACAAAGCTGAGCAGTCACCCAAGAAACATTCAGCTGGTGCTAATGATTGAGTTTGGCTTATGCTTGATCTTGCATTACCAACATTTGTCACTGTTGGATAGTTGGGATCTAAGGCTTCTATTACTGATGTTAAATGTCTTCTGTTTGTGGATGGTAGCGCTAATAATCAAGAATGCAATTTCTCATTTCAGGAAACAAGTTGTTTTTCAGTTTGTTTGAAATAATACTCATCTAAGCTTGTAAGCTGCCTGTGAACTAGCTTATTATAAGTAAAATTCAGATGGTACTTCAAAGAATCCTTGATGTGGTGGACTCACATTTGTCTGTACATTCTCTATAAATGGTTCATTATAATAAAAACTGCTCTATAAATTGTTTCCTCTTTTGCCATAAACTTTCAGTCAGTGCACTTTGATTTCTGAAAGCAACCACTTGTGCTGCAAGTATTCAGAAACTGAATTCATGTTCAAGATAGAAAGATTGTTGTCTTAAAAAGCTCTTGTGCAAATAACACAAAAGTACAAAATATCTGAAATAAAAGCTGAAGAAGTTAAAAAAAGTTAAGCTCAAGTTCTGATGGAAAATAAAAAGCAGACTTTTATTGTAATTAAAAGAAGTGGTCACATTATGAGCATCAACGTTGTACATCAGACGAGCATCCAGTAGAAAGAGGTTCCTTGCAGCTTTCCAGTGGCCAAATAGTGACAAGGTTTCAATCTACTTATGGAGTCATCAGTCATCTTTCTGTACAGTCCAGCCGTGGAGGAGAATGTTCTGCAACTCGGGCAAAACAGTGACAGCTATTCCTTTTGGATATTTTCATTTATAATCAGATTCACTATCTGCAGGATTAAACTACATAATCTTTCCTGCAGACCTCTGAGAGAAGTTTCAGAAATCCATTACGTTGCAGCTGCATGTAACTTAATTTTCCTCCATGATTCAGGAAACGGAACAGTTATAGTTCTAATAAACTTGCACCATATGAATGTGCAGCACTTGGAACGAAACTTCATGGAAACGATCAAACTACGTCATCAAATGGAGTACAGAATGGTATGAACCATCATTTACTAATTTATGAAACAATTGATTTTGGCTCACGTTACCTTAGTCAATAATATTAGACTGACATGGATTAAGATACAAAGCAGGAAACTTGTGAGGATGGATATCTCACTGGAAGCTGAACACAGTCGTACAAATTTATGAATCATAGTTGTTTTTGACAGTACCTTATAGTCTCACAAAATAGTATTTAATTACATGACAAATTTACAAGTAAATAACATCATTATTAATTTGACCAGTATATATGTATATATAATACTTACAAGTTCCAAGGTCATTAATTGACCGCACGTCTCATAAAGTAGTAATATCGATTAGTTGACTTTTGGTGGCCTGTCTGTGCTATCTACGGAAATTTCTGAAACATAAAAGTCACATGGAGTTGACTCAAACCAAATCTTTAGCCATATTTATCAGCGTTACTTGTTGTTCATTCAGGCTTTTGGGAGAATTACTTGTATTCTCAATTCTGCAATGGAGCTGAAGGGAGTAGTCCTCCTTTGGATCCTCTTCTCATCACAAATGGCTTCTGCAGGTAAAAATCTGACTTCTTCAATCATGCCCCGAGCAACTACTGCAATTGTAGTGCTAGCTGCTAACTAGTTCAATTTATTTTCTGATGCAAATCAGCTCTACTGCAGAATGGGGACTTCGAAACTCCGCCGCCGGACCTGAAGCCAAACTCCAGCACCCCATTCTTTCCACTGTCCACAAACAGCACCCTCCCTGGCTGGTCCTTCAATGGCAATGGAACAGTAAACTATGTGACAGCAGGACACAACATATCACTGCCAGGCAATGGACATGCTGTTCAACTGGGGCCAAACGGTTCTATAAGCCAAAACTTCACCCTCACTTCTATTGCTGCACATTACATACTCACCTTCACAATGGCTCCCGACTCCCGCAGCGAGATATGCGCAGCATTCACCGCGCTGGAGGTGTCTATCGCGGCATATTATAGTTCCCCTGCCAATTCTTTGTTCTCCTTAGATGGACCACCATATGGGAGTGAGACTTGGGAGAGCCATTCTTGCTATCTTGGGACCATGGGAGGTGAAGGAGATAAAGTAGCACTTGAGTTCAGCAGCACCATGATCAAAGGATCGGATCCTGCTGCCTTTTGCGGACCAATCGTAGATACAGTAATCCTCAAGAGATATGATCCTTATTATGGATATGGTACGTAGTTCATCTCAGACTACTTTATCCCCTGATTGAACTATGTATGTCAGATAAGTATCAATTATATGCTTAGTTCACAAATGAGAATAAACCTGTCAGAGATTAGTTTGGACTCGTGAATACTTTGCAATTTATGCATGAACTAACCAAGGATGGATAACTAACCTGAATGCATTTAGCATAGTATTCTTATTCGAAAATTCAGAAACGAAGAAAAAACTTGATCTTTTGTTTTCCTTCTTCTGAAAGATGGATGAAGCTTTGTGTTCCAGTGGATCAATGAGGAAGGATGCAGAAGTACTTGCGTATTAATCTCATATTGAGCAATCGATTAACATATATACTTCTGTTTTGAATTGCAGAGACTGAGATAATTAACGGGGGCTTCGAGGAAGGTCCGATTTTCCCGCGGAATTCATCTCAGGGGATCCTACTTCAGAACACGGAGAATTTCATGGAGTCTACGCTGACACAATGGGCCATATCAGGAAAAGTGAAGTACATAGACTCCAAGCATTTTAATGTCCCAGAAGGCAAAGCTGCTGTGGAAATACTCTCTGTCACTGGTGGAGTTCAGACCTCCATGTTAACCCAAGAAGGTTCCAAGTATCGGTTAGAATTTCTCATGGGCATCTCTACTAATTCATGCAGGGGGGAGTTAATCCTGGGTGTTACAGCAGGCCCAGTTCATGAAAACTTCAATTTGCTGAGCAATGGCACCACAAATGTACAGAAACTTGCAGTGGATTTTAAGGCAGATTCTAACATCACTTCCATCAGATTTGTGAGCTATCAGGTGGGCATGACTAGTGACGTCGTTAGGACTTGTGGCCCTGTGATAGACATGGTGACTGTTAGTAATATTAGTGCTGCCACTATGCTCAGAGCTGGAATACTTCCCTTTCTAGTTATTTTGGCACTTCTCATGTAGATAGCTGCATGGACCTGAAGCTTTTGAACCTGCACTTCTAGATATTGGTTTCATTGGCATTATTGCCATACAAATAATTACAGAAATCTGGACTATTTCATGGTGTATCTATGAGTGATTCTTATACCAGGCACATAATTCTTCTTCTTTTTTATCTCTTAAAAATCATATGGAATCAGACCAAAATGAGACAGGAGCTGAGTTATCTGGTGTAAGGTGCAAAGATGTGCAACAAAACTATTAGAATTGTATGACAAAATCCTTTGGTATTCACTTGGCTTCGATATGTCTCAGTAGCTTGTTTTTAAAAATAATGTCATGCTTGAATTAGTTAGCCATAACAATTTTTTAAGGGATCACAAGATGTGCTGAAGCAATGCAGATATATTTGAGCTTTTTTTTATTCAACTGTCAACTGGATGAATCGATGCATACAACATAAGCAAAGTCAACTATGAGGAACTATAAGGGGCATGTTGCATTAAGATTTAAACTGATTAGCTGTCTACATGACAAGGTCAACACGTCTAGCCACATGAAAGTTAATGAATTTGTAATATTTAAAATTCCCTATTTGTAGCACCAACTGTTTCATAATATTAACTGAGCACATGGCACATCTGAACAAGAACTTAAACTAGCATAACGATTATCTCCATATAATCAAGTCAGATGACCTGTTTCATTACATACAAATGATGACTTATAACAACTTCAGGGCCCAATTTTCCACTTAAAGAACACACACATACCCAAAATGTCATAGATTCACATGAACAAACAACCAAAATTGCATATCAATAAAGAAAAAAGAATGAAGTGTGGGGATAAACTAAATCTTGATGCTGCTGGTGGTCTGGAAGATGATGGATATATTAGACCGATAGAAGGTTTCTCCAACACGCGAGAGTGATAGCTTGAGGAAACAATTCAGGATATTACTTTCTCTGGTGTATGCATTTTTAAGACAGCTTGCAGTGAACTCTTCCGACCATGCATAGAGGAGACTTACAAGGTCTCCACTACTTTTTAGAAGGAAATGTCTACTGATGAATGGGGGTGCAAACCCATTAGAATCTCAGAACTTACATGATTGTCATACAAAGAAACAATCATCTGCGATCACGTCCATAAAGATTGGCATAAACAACTTTGGTCCTATAAACAAGAATCAGGCTCAAGACAACTGCAACAACACACAGCCCTGACATGATTAAAGAACTGAAGAAGAAACATATGGTCCCTTTACATTTAAGGGGTTCATCTGTAAATAATAATGTATCACCAAGTAACCTCCTATATGAGAAGACAGAGTGGTGATCCGTGTGTGCCTGTTTTTCTGCTTCATAATCATATATGCCACTAGCAATAAGACCCGAGAAAACTAATGAACCGGCAGGGTTGGCTGTTGTAAGAAAATTGTATAATGCTCCAAAATTTTTCAAGCCAAACAGTTCAGAAGCAGTAGCTGGTACAATAGCCCAGTGAGCTCCATATCCAAGCCCAATCAGAAGAGTTCCTACATACATAGCTCCAGGCCAACCCATAGCAAAGAATAAGTGTCCAATCGCCATTGCAACCTGCGAAATAGCCATTGCAATTGGTCGTGGAAATGCATGATCCCTGAGTCAAGAATATAGTGTTACAAAGGTTATACAAGCAACCTAATTAATGCTGTAATGGAATATCAGCACTATGGAGCATAAAGGAACCAGATGATATTGATGGTGAACGTAGCTGACCTGAAAACCGACCAATATTCTATGTGCATGAAGTTGCATAATACAAGGTTTTAGGAAAATATCAAACATGAGCATGATGTAATTATTATGCATACCAGTTTTGCCAGATGCTTTTACAAGAAAACATTGGAGAAGATTTCAATTTTACTAGATGTTTCCGAAGAGAGATTTCAATTTTCAAATATTACAAGATGGTTGTAGTGCAATGATTTTAATCTTCATCCATGGGCTGTTTTTTGCCTCTCATAAGTCCAAGATGAGTATATAGCCTTTCAGCTTAAAATCATTTACCTACCATGATACTATCTTTTATAAATGCAACATTATGCACTACTTCAAAATAAAAATACTAAAATACTTTCAAAAGCAAATAATGATTGCTTCATGAAATGATTGTTATATTAAGAAACAAATGATTGATTATTAAAGTCACTTGTACCTTACGATTATCTCTGAGAAGTACCCTCCACCTACACGACCGAGAAAGTTCCAGATACTAATCATGGATACATAAATGTGTGTATCATCATAACCCAAAGATTCACTCATCTGGCCCAGGTTATCAATGACTGTGAGGCCAGAACCTGATCCCAACAAAAGAGAGAAAAAAAGCAGCCATAAATCTGCCTTCACCAATGCCTGGGTCAAAGTGAAGTCTTCTCCCCTATGAGGACCTCTCTTCTTTTTTACTCTCACAGCTCCATCAGCAGCAGCTTGGCATAGTCTTGCTTGCAACTGAGCAATTCTCTTCTGTCTCTCCAGGGCAGGAAGTAAGTCTACTTCCCTTGGTTTTTCATCTTCAACTTCACTAAGAATGACCTCATATTGTTCTGAAGTCTGACCAGATTTACTTGTCTCTTCTTTTGAAGGTTCCGGCAAGAGCAACTCTTGATTAGGAGAACTAGCGTCAAGGTGGAAAGTCAAGAACAAAGGGATGACTATTGGAAGAATGAGAAGAATAATCAAGACAAGTGTGAACAAAACAACCACACCATGGCTCAAGTCCACTAGATCTTCTAGAAGCATGACACCCATCAAGTAAGCAGCAAGAAGCAGACATACACTATAAATGAACATAAAACTGGATTGATCTGAAGACCGCACTTGTCTGTGGCCTNCACACCATGGCTCAAGTCCACTAGATCTTCTAGAAGCATGACACCCATCAAGTAAGCAGCAAGAAGCAGACATACACTATAAATGAACATAAAACTGGATTGATCTGAAGACCGCACTTGTCTGTGGCCTCCAACAGGCCTAACAATGAACATCAAGGCAATAACCACCATTGATGGTCCAACTGCGACCATGAATATAAGAGCAGCATGATCTGGTGAATGTATCATTGCATAAATCTGTGTCAAAATGGCACCACTCAAACCTGCAAAACCCTTCAGAACTCCAACAATAGGACCCCTGGATTTAGGAAAGTTTTGGACACAAGAAACTAATGCAGCTGTATTGAAGTAGGTCTCTCCATTAGTCCCCACAAAGATAAGAATACACATCTGTATAACACAATAAGTATGGAATATGAGCAATTGCGGAAACAAAGTTTGATTGGTGCTAGTAAATTAAAGTCCACTGGATTTTTGCATCATTTCATGCAATGACGATTAAAAGTAAACCATGTTCAAATGGCTAATAAAAAATGAAATACTGTAATTGCTAAAAGAATATTGAAATTTTCTAACACACTAGATTATGAAGTTTTATTATCAACATATATGAAAGATTACATAACCATAACTTAATAGTTACATTTGCTTTTGATGTGCTGAACTATCAAATTGTTTGCCAAACAAATACATTAGAACTGCAGACTCCAACAGGAATGTGAGGTCTGTACATGTCAAAAGTTGGATGATTTTCCAAAAAAATAAAAAATATCTTAGCATATCCTTAATGGCAGGCTGATATCTTGAGGGAAAAAATTGAAGAGTTGAATAAAGTAGCCTGGAAATGGGGACTGTTGTTGCTTTCAGCCCCAAGTTAATCACATAATTCAGCAGTAATTTCGTCTAGGACATCATTAAATCAAAACAATTCAATCAACCACAAAAACTTACATGAAATCATATCTGGACATGATGAATTGTGAAAAAGCTCAATCATCTTAAGCAAAATTAATACCTCCAGGAGAAACAAAATTTAAAAAAAAAAGAGAAATCAACATGAAAGCATGTTGAGAATCATTACTCAAGTCCCTGTCTCCACACATATCTCGGCCTTGTGTATGACATCATTTTGTAAGATCTCTGAACTCTTAAATCAATCAATTGCTCTGAAGGAAAGCAAGGAATTAAATGTCACATAGAAATAAATATTATTGAAAAATATTCTTTAGTGGTTTTATCGAGATAGACTTAAATTTTCAAATTGATCATATTGAATATAAAGGAACAAATGAAAGAAAAACATATTTATAGGACACACTCCTCTATCAATCATTTAACTCATGTTAATCTTCATGTATAACTGATGTACTCCATCAAAATTTAATGATTTAATAAACTTGTAGACCATATAGAGCAAAAATCATGACGAGATAATAAGGAGAAACAAGCACATGCTGCAATCTAAAATGACTAAATTTGCTTAAAACACTTTCGATTTCCACTCACCGCCCACAGTGGCAACTGCGGCACCCTCCCGGTCACGACAAGCCAAACCCAACCATAACCAATGAAGTTCTGCAAGGCCCCGATGAACAGAGCCATCCACAGCGGCAATATCTCGCACAGGCTTCCTGCGAGGAATCCGATGCAGTCGCCAAGGTCCTTGGCGATACCAAGGCTGGCGATCTGCCGCTGGTTGTAACTCAACGAGCTCTTGATCACCGGCGACAGGCTGCCAAAAAGGTAACCGATTCCGGCGACTGACTGCACCCACATTGCAGCCACAAACACCAGCCATCTGTTGTGCAAGAGGGACCTCAGCACTCCCTGAGGCTTGCTCATGATTGTTTTCTCTCTCTACAATGAGAAGCTCCAAGAAAATGGGCAATAAAAAATTAATCTTTAATCCTCTTCGGCAATCCAAAGACCAAAACTAAACCAAACACAGGTGATTTCACTTGAATTTCCCCCTGGTTTACTAGCCTTGGAGCAGATGTTTCACCTTATACTTTTTATGCTCTCGCCGAGAAAAATGTACGAAGAATTCCAACAAGATTGCCAATGAAGATTGTATCCTGCTTGAACAATCCACAAACTAAAACAGATCAAGAAGAAGGATGAATACAATCAAATCTGCATAGCCTGAACATGTGACAAACTAAAACAAAAATCTCGTCTTTTTTTTGTGACAAGAACCAAGTAAGAAAAAAACACCGATCTTTCTACGAGGATTTGTTCCCAAAAATCGCTCTTTTATGGAATTTAGACAGGAACCGGCCTTGCGGATCAGTTTTTAATCGCCAAAAAAAGGAACGGGATAAAAAAGTAGAGAGAGAAAGAGGGGCGAACGAAAGAAACAAGAAATGTATCACTTCTTCCGCAGCCCACCGACGAATTAAAAATTTAAAACATGAAAAGTTTCTTATAACGAATCCAAATTCTAAAAGGTCCCAAAGTTGGGGATAAAACTCAGAAATGCCACTACCACTGGGTCACAAGGAAGACAGCGAGGATTTGACTGCTTTAATTGGCGATCTCATCATGTAATTAATTATAATATAAGGAAGTCCCACCGTAGATAAATTATTATAAAAAGAAAAGAATAATATATATATATATATACTTATTTTCTATGACCCTAAATATCCTATCTTGAGTCACAATTTGATATAAATATATCTATGGGTTCAATTGACTCCAATTGTTCTATAGATATGTATAAAATAATAAGATGTAACTAGAAAATATGCTTTACAAATTATTTTTTTTAAAAAAATTGGAAGTGTAATTAAATACTTGGGCATTTGATATATAGTTAATTTTATATAAAATATTATTGTCAGTTGAAAGAAAATAGTTTCCTCTTTAATTCTTTTAATAAATCTTTATACAACTTCCTAAGTTTATATAAATACTTGGGCATTTGATATGCTTAATTTTATATTAAAATACTTTTAATAAATCCTTGGGCATTTACATACTTAATTTTATATCAAAATTTAAAAGAAAATAGTTTCCTCTTTAATCATTTTCATAAATCTTTGTACAACTTCTTATGTTTTAAAAATGTTATATATAACATTTCTTAGAATCAATTTTTTTTACACCCATTATGCTCGGTTCGTAGAATAACATATTTTACACCCACTATACAGTATAAAATTTAAATGCACATAACCTAATCTTGCTGCATTGGTCATATTTAATTATCTATATTGTTGTAATATATATTAATATTAGAAAGAAATAATAATTTGCTAAAATCTCGATGGAACAGACTTTAATTTCAGCAGTACAGAAACTGTTGAACGAAGTTAATAGAATCTGACAAGTCTTTTTTTCTTCCCTGATGGAGCTATTTGGATTAGATTTTTCTTTCGTCGCAGATGACCAATTTGTTGCTTGTAAGGTAGAAGGCTTCAACATCCACGAAACAAAAAGAAATGGAAGAAGCAACGATTGAAGTGTTAAGAATATAAATATAAAGATGTTGCTCTTCTTATTGGCTTAAGCTTTTAGGATTGTTGGTAGCACATCAAATTTAATATGGTATCAGAGCTAGAGGTCCTGAGTTCAAACCTCATCGTTGTTTATATTAAAAATTAATTTTCTCCCTTAGTTGTTCACGTGTTGGGATTTGGGCTAGACCAAAGTTGTCGGCGGCCCACACGTGAGGAAGAGTGTTAAGAATATAAATATAAAGATGTTGCTCTTCCTATCGGCTTAAGCTTTTAGGATTGTTGGTAGCACATCAAATTTAACATGATATCAGAGCCAGAGGTCCTAATGGAACAGACTTTAATTTCAGCAGTACAGAAACTGTTGAACGAAGTTAATAGAATCTGACAAGTCTTTTTTTCTTCCCTGATGGAGCTATTTGGATTAGATTTTTCTTTCGTCGCAGATGACCAATTTGTTGCTTGTAAGGTAGAAGGCTTCAACATCCACGAAACAAAAAGAAATGGAAGAAGCAACGATTGAAGTGTTAAGAATATAAATATAAAGATGTTGCTCTTCTTATTGGCTTAAGCTTTTAGGATTGTTGGTAGCACATCAAATTTAATATGGTATCAGAGCTAGAGGTCCTGAGTTCAAACCTCATCGTTGTTTATATTAAAAATTAATTTTCTCCCTTAGTTGTTCACGTGTTGGGATTTGGGCTAGACCAAAGTTGTCGGCGGCCCACACGTGAGGAAGAGTGTTAAGAATATAAATATAAAGATGTTGCTCTTCCTATCGGCTTAAGCTTTTAGGATTGTTGGTAGCACATCAAATTTAACATAAACTCCAATTGAGTCATCCATTGAACAATCTGACAATTGATTGAAAAAAAAAACTATGTTAAAAGAACAGCAGTTGCCAACTTATTCCATCCACATATTTAGAACATCTGGTAAATCATATGTTCATCCCCCTGAAGCACTTACATAAGCCTCTTAAGACATCTGTTTCTTTACCCTGATGTGGCTACTTATCAAGCATTAATTGTCTGCTGATCAGGATTTCAAAATACGCAAGTTAAATTTCTGTTCAATGCAACTGTTCAAGTTTAATAAACAGATTCGAATAATTCGGCGTCTAATACATCGAGTCAAACACATGATCCTCTGCAGAAGTTACTTGCATGACCACCTGTTTAAAAATGTCTGCTTTGATGTCGCTGAATTGGATTTGCATGAGCTCAGCAAATATATCCCTCTTCCTGTAATCAGTGAGAAAGAAGCTTCAAACAGCATTCCTTTTATGTTTTTTTGACAACTAAAGCAGTCCAATGAATCAGATTGGCAAAGCAAGGAATCTGTCACTTTTGGTGGTAAGATCCTCTGATTCCTCTGTTAACATGTAATTATAATACCAGTGTTACTTTCCTACACATCAATGATGTTTTTTTTTGCCATCATTTCGCAGCAAGCAATGGGCAATGGATGAACTCATGCCTGTTGAGAAAAGTAGAATCTTTTGGTGCTCCTGTACAAAAGCATCTAGTGACTGGTCAATTTTGGCCACATGAGACATGAGTTGGGAAGACAAAATGGTCTATATTTTTTTTCTCCAAATGCAGTCAAATTCATGTGCTGATTAAAAAAAAATCTTCAGATCAAACTTTTTCTCCAAGTTTGTCGACCCCATAGTTGCTGAAAAAAATTAGTTTCATTTCATATATATTCACATGTTCTATCAAACATGATCAACCAAAGAAGTAGCATTCAAACTTTCTTCAAACCAGAGCTCCTGTAATTTACTGATCAGAAGGTTGAAAGATGTTGAAATCAGGCTTGGTTCCTTTAGAGTTTCAAATGGCTTTCAGATTTGATCCTTTCTTTTGCTTTATGGACCACCCTGGAAACAAATTGTTGGCTGCATCCATCAGACAAGAATAGCCACTTCAACTAAAGAGCATAAAAAAAAAACACAAAGTGCTGATGCATTTGTAGAGAAATCAGCACAAGAGACATGAAATTGGTAGCATTTAAAATTTATATGTTAATTAGGATGTCATTGACAGCTATTCGAGCCTATCACATTTGCTCATTTAAAGTATTCATTACTAGCAAGTTTGTGCCTCTGTGGCCCTTTCGGCCTTGTGCAAATATAATCATAAACAAATATCAGGAAAGTTATATGTGGATGAATATAACGAAAAGATATGGATATCCTCGACGTCCCTTTTAAGCTAGAAGAATATAGTTATAAATCAAATTGAATTTAATGTGCCATGTGGAGTACCAAAATTATAATGTATGTTTAACATGTTTATGAAAGAAGGAGTTAAATTAAAACTATAAACAAATTTTAATTCAGAATTTGTTCGGAATAGATGTATGCAATAAATTTTATCCTTAATACTAACTAAGCTCATATAGGCTTCAACTACCGATTCAAATGATTAACTCAAAATGATGGCATTTTTTTTTCCGATGACAAATTCATCGGTGTATAGGATTATTAATATCTGACTAATTTTTATTCGAAAAATCTTGACCAAATTAATTATTTTGAAGTTCGAACTTTGTTCCTCAATTCAGAATACAGATTCGCTAATTATTTGTGTGATGATTTTTTAGACTCATAAAAAACGTAGCAACTAAAAGAAAACGTGCTGACAGAAGGTTGTACTTTGGTGGTCGATGCTCCTCTAAATTAAATTATATAAACTGTGACTTGGATTCATAGGATGGAATTTTGTCAAACCTCTGCACCAGAACAACTTTTGTTGCTGAATTCACAGCCACAACAGGATCGGCGAAACAGATGGAACAATATCTAGCAGTGATAGACACATATATTTGTGATATGCTATCAATAAAATAGAATAGGCTATCGACTCATAGATTGAGATATTTTCTTCAATCTACAAAGTTTAATGAAGTGCGTCAAGTCCTTCTTTAGCAAAAAAATAAAAATGATGTGTCATGCCCATTTATTCAGTAGCTCTCAATGGTTACCACTCTTGTGGGGTCACTTGGCTAAAGGTAGATAAGCATGTATGTCGCCTTATCCTTCTCTTATGGCCACACAAGTGGCGAAGGCTGTGAAACAAGTTATTAAAGGCAAAAAAAGCCACAAGTACCTGCAATCCCAAAGATATAGGAATATTGAGTGGAACTTTCCTGCAATTTCAAAGATAATTTTTTTTCTATGGAAATTGTTGTATGGTCGTTTGTCTAAAAGAATTGGCTCCATAGATCAAATTTGTAAACACTGAATTACCTCAGCACCTTTTCTTTCAATGCCTTATTAGTCTTCATCTATGAAATCTTTTTCAAACATATACTTCTTATACTTTTTATCATACTAGTTAATGGAAGGTTGTAATCTTTATCCACAATCCAGAAAAAAATATCCTTTCTCTTATAACCTATTATCTTTGGAGATTATTAAAACTTCGGAATGAAATCTACTTCACTTTCACTCATTATCCTGTCTCTATTGTGTGGTATCAAGCATTGGTCTATTCTAAAAAATATTTCAAACACTACTGTCCCGAATGACATTTCCCCCAAGATTTTTTATGGACTCATTGGGAGTCTCCACCTCCTTCTTGGGTTAAACTTAATCCAGATGGATCCTTTACGGACCTAGAGAGGTTGAAGGGGAAGACTTTTGAATTAAATATTCTAATAGTGGTCTACTATTCACATGTGCTTCTACCAAAAACTTTCATTCAACACTTGGAGCCGAGGCCTAAGCGCTACGATACGACATCCTTCAATGTTTGCAGTTGGGATTCACCATGTTTGGATAGAATTCGATTCCATCCGCTAGTACACATCCTGAAGAAACATATAAACAGATCGTGAAAGTTGCTTAATATTATGCATGATTGTTGGCAAGCTTTAAATACTTTTGAATCATTTGTAATTGAACACATCTTCCTTGAAGTGAATTGTGATGTTGATTTTTTTGCTAATCCATGGGTTTTTTTTTGGACTGAAGGCTCTCCTCCTCAAGGCCTTCGGGATATTTTGTACCGAGATATTTCAGGTTCTTTTATTAATAAATGAAATCTCTCTTTAAAAAAAATACGCCTCGCGTACCTTTGATTTCCACTAGAGCTGAAGATAATCGCAAGTAATTAGGTATGTCATGCCACAGTTCCTCCTCAATGCATAACCCAGCAAATCATGGATCACAAAGTTGTCATCAGCTCGACAATAGTACAATATATCAGATCATCTGTCTCCAAGTCTCAGAAATGTAAACACAAATGTGTCCCATTATTGCCCCGCGAAATATTTAATTGAAAATTTCTACTTCATTCGGGAATTAGGGTTTATTGTTAAGGACACTTTTGAGATTAGAATTGAAAGACTTTAGATGTGGGAGAGGAAGGGTAGGAGATATGTGCAACAATGACGATGAAGAGCCGACAAGAGCTCGATTTGGAAGGGCAACGTCACTTGGAGGAAATCATAGGTGCAACATTGTAGATCCTCACATCCATGAACGAGTTCTACAATCCGGTGCTTTGGCCCGTGATTGCGACCTCCATCGGCGCCATAATACACTCCCCGAACTCAACCATGACTCTTTCGGAGATCCCTCTCATCCATCCGTGTCTAGTGGCACCCGATGGTGATGGGGGAGCGCTCGACGAGGATCAACTCCAGGATAAGGACAAATATATCCTTATAAATATATTACATGTTTAATTACATGGTTTAATTGAAAATATGCTTTAAATATATCATTTTAGCAAGAAATATTTCTTTAAAAATATAATAAATTGTTAACCTCTTTGTTCGTCTCGTCTTTTATCTGTTTTTATCCCAATGAAAGAGACCTAGAATTAAGATTAAGCTCATATTCTGATACGATTGTCAAACCCAATTTAGCTCTTCTGTGATTTTCAATAGTTGCCCACTCTATCCTTTATAAATGGGACTTTAACATAAATGCTACCAGCTTCCTTGGTAGTAAGTTAATATCGGCCGTCGGATCTTCAATAGATGGATGAAAAAACAAAGCACGGTTCAATGACCGGTTCAGGCAAAAGCGTGGCCGGTTCAAGTCGAAACCCAAAGCCCTTACCCCTATTTTTTCCCGTTTTGCTCGCGATCTCCTCTCCGTTTTGCCGCTATATCCGCTCGCGATCTCCGGTGCCGCCGCCGCCGCCGACGCCGCCGCTATCGTGATCTCCTCTCCCCCGCTCTCCGCTGCCGCTCTCGCAATCTCCTCTCCCCGCGATCATCGCTCCTGTCGCGGCCGCCCTTGCTGCTGCCCCGTTTTTGCTCTCTCCATCTCCTTGCCGTTGCTCCTCGCAATGGCGACGAAAAGCCGGCAAGAGCTCGGTTTAGAAGGACAGCGTCACTTGGAGGAAACCATAGGAGCAGCATTCCAGATCCTCGCCTCCATGAACGACGAGCTCTGCAACCCGGTGCTCTGGTCCGCGACCTCCATTGGCGCTGTACACTCCCCGAACTCGGTCGTGGACTCTTCCGGAGATCCCTCCCACCTGTCCGACGGCACTCCCGGTGGCGGCGGGGGAGCGCTGGACGAAGCTCGGCTCCGGTACAAGGCTGCAGTCGCCGCCCTCCGTGCTGTCATTGCAGCCACTCCTATCTCGACTCAGGTATGATTTTGATGAAGGCATCGCTTTTGGGGGCTTTCTTTTCGTATTTCGTAGTGTAAACATGGGAATTCCTTGTTGCGAAGTGTTGCTCAGGTCAGGATTGGTTCTTCTTTGCTAGTGAAAAGAGAGATATTTCCTACCCGAGATTGAAATAGACGAACATACTTCTGTCAAGTTTTGTAAATGATAGAATGTTTTGTTGATAGTGCTTTATTGAACCAATGGATTTCGGTAGTAGGTGATAATATATGCTCAACTGTTGGAAATTACAGGAGACAGACACGATTGAATCAAAAGGAGATCCTTCTGAAATTGAAATGTTGGAGGAACGTGCTGCTTCATTGAGAATGGTACTCATTTTGTGATTCTACAATTGACCATGATTTTTTTTTTCTGTCAGCCTGTTCAGGATTTGATTTAGTGGGCACTAGATTTGGATGCTGACTGCAGTTTAGCCTTCAAAATTTGTAAATTCAAACTTGTTCTTTCAACTTTCCGTTTTCAATGTTATATCATGTATATGATCAGCTCTTCAGCAAAATTGACAGTATATTGCGGCAACAATATGTAGCTCATTCTATAACCTAGGTGACATATTATCATATTTGTCATTCTCCCTATACGAGTTATATCTTACATGAGTACGTTGTTTGGGGGTTCTTAGCTTCAGTGAAAACCTGCCTTCTTTTATTTTATGAATGAATTAATTTGTTGATGACTTTGTGAAATGCATCAATAGGAATTAGGAGCCTCACATAGGTTGTTGTGACAAAAATTGTCATCAATAAGGCTTTGTTTGTGTATTTAGCATGAATGGGTGGGTTAGAGGAATGGAGTGCTGGTGAAGTAGAGTGTGGTGGTTTATTAATAAGTCCATGTTTGGATAGAAATTGAATGAGAAGGATATGTTAACTTAAACCATGTGTTGTTTGGATAAAAAATTTAAATCATGAGATTCAAAAGGTTAATTATAATAAAGGTCTATTTTACCCTCTATGTTTAATTTAAGATTAGAAAATAGAAATAAGGATAAAAATAGTATAAAAAATGGTAACCCATCAAATATCATAAAATTGGTGGGTTGAATTTTAAGTTGTTTGATGAATTTCAAACCATCCATTCTTCCCTACTTAATTTTTAAAAAAAAGTATACCAAACATGGTGTTTGTCATCTGAGCTCACCCCGCCCCAACTTAACCTAACCCATCCCATCAAAATCCCATTAATCCAAACATATCCTAAGACTTTGTTTGGGTATTTAGCAATGAAGGGGCGGGGTAGGGTAGTGGAGTAAGTGGTGGTGAAGTAGAGTGTGGTGGGTTATTAATAAGCCCATGTTTCAATAAGGATTGAATGAGAAGGATGAGTTAAATAAACCATATGTTGTTTGAATAAAAAATTTAAATCATGAGTTTTAAAAGGTTAATTAATATAAGTCTATTTTACCCTCTATGTTTAATTTAAGATTAGGAAATAGAAATAAGGATAAAATGGGTATAAAAATTTATAACTCATCAAATACCACCAAATTGGTGGGTTGAATTTTAAGTTATTTGATGGGTTTCAAAACACCCATTCCACCCTACTTAATTTTTTAAGGTATCCAAACATGGTGTTTGCCATGTGAGCCCACACCACCCCAACTTAACCTAACCCACCCTATCAAAACTCATAATCCAAACATACCTAAGAGACGGCAACTTTGATATCAATTTTCTTTTATATATGTGACTGTCAGTGTTAATCCTTGCACCAATCTTTCACATCTCTGATAACAAGAAAAATCTTCAAGTACGAACTCCAAACTCAACTAGTTAGAATTGCATTAGGAATTTTTTAAGAGAACATTAGAATTATATTACTTCTGTTAAGTCAGATCGGACCCATCATTAAAGTACTTTCTTTTATTTATCCTGGGAGCATCCCTGTTGATAGTTCTGCAGGCAATTATTCTTTATTGCCTGATATTCTGAAGATTCTATATTTTTCATTTCCTAATCCAATTATCTGATCCGTAGTTTTTAGTCCTTCATGAATATTTAGCTCCATTCAAAGTATTTTGTATTTCTTAAATTGTACATTGTCCCAAAGGAGCATTCTGGGCTAAATGGCAGCCAATTGATAAATGTGGTTCAATCATGTATCCATAGAGCACTCTATTTGGTTGCACTTTTTTTTTTCACTTTCTTTTGTTTTTGAGATACTTCGGGTAGTTCTGAAATCAATATATGTCTATACATCCTAAGGAACCGTACTTCCTCAAGGTTGCCTAAAACCAGTGTCGTGACCAAAGTTGCCTAAATGGTCAGCAGCCTTGTTCTTGTTCTTTCTTTAGTTCATATTATATATCCCTTACATCAAACATGTCAAGAATAGCAAGGAACTGAAGCTTTAATGAGATCAACATAGGCCTAAGGATGGATGCCCCTCAGCTTCATGATATTCACTACCATTTTTCTTATTCGCCCTTTTTTTAGAGGGATTTGACCATTTTATTTGTTTGATCTGTATTAAAAAGTTAACTTTATTCGGTAGACTGGATCCAGGAAATACCTATACTGATGGTGGGAGAAAAAACTTTTAAGCATGATTCTTTCTGGATTGTTACCTACTAGAATTTTGACTTTCATGTAAATTCAACAGAATTTATGTCAAGAGCATCAGGTCATTACCATACCATTATGGCTGTAAAGTCCATCTGATTAAGAAGAAATAATTCAAGTTCAAGTGGAACAAGATATCCTGTTCTCCTTTACTATAATATGTGGGCCCCCATCAGCCTTTGTACAGGGCATAGGGCATCCAATAATGTAAAGGGGACATTGCCCATCAGAAAAGCAGTATCAAAAGCTGTACTTGGTAACCCATAGAATGTCCTTTTCACAAAACTCGGCTTGATAAGTTTTCAGAGAAGATTTCCAAACCTGTTAAGTGGCAGCTGGTAGTGCGTTACCGGAAGCATCATATTTTTTTAGTCTTTTTCTCTTGTGTAGTTGCATTTTGAAGTTGGGATAATGAATATGAAATGCATCTTGAGTTTGTCATGTATCATTAAATTATAGCAAGGCAGAGACATGAAAATGAACCTTATGAAAGTAATAATTAGGACTGAGCAAAACTAGGTTTAGGACCGGGACGGTCTTATTCTGATCCCGATTTGGTTTTCATTTGGGCACTAGAAAAATTTGTTCCGATCCCGACAGGGACTGGGCTTGTGATGTCCCGGGTTGAACTGGAATACAAACCGAGACATCTAGGTTGTAACAGTTCAGCCCAACTATATCATTATAATATAATATAATGTAATTAAGTTTTAATATAAGTAATAATTATTATTAAGGTTGTATATGATTAAAATATATAATACAATATCAAATTATATTATAATTTAATATAAATTATCAGCTTGGGACACAAATCGAGCCTTTTGATCTCAAACCTGGTCCAAATTCCGTTGCGACCGGGTTTTCAATACAACGAATGAACCCGGTTCTGACCCGGATGCATTCGTGTGGTCGTGTCAAAAATCTGATTTTCTGGGTCGGTGTGGGCCGGGAGAGCTCTCAGCACTAGTAATAATAGTTATCATAATAGAGAAGAGTAATGTGTCTGTCATATGCCCCTCGAGCATCTAAAAAGAAGTATTCTGATCCTCAAAAATATGTCTATCATATGCTGATCCCATTGCTCTTTTTCAGGAACTTGAAGACAAGAACAAGCATCAAAAGGTTCTCATTGATCAACTTCGAGCTCTCATAAGTGACATCGCAATGTGGCAGAGTCCATGTTCCGGGTGATGCAACTGTACGGTATGAGCATCAATTGGACGAATAGATCTATAAACTTCTTAAAGAAAAAGAAGAAAACCACAAATGCCGAAAGGGAAATTTACTCGATTGCTTCCAATCTTAAGGTTGGATTCTACCTCCAGCATTTGATTCGAGGCGGCTGTCATCATTGCGATACAATGTAATTCGTGTTATGCAACTTATGTGATTCTGGTTTCTACGCCATTTATGCAAATTTTATGGCGTGCTTCACAAATGCTGATTCCTTGCTAGTAAATCACATACTTACTAGCTGATGCCATCTTCATCATTATTATAAAATCTTACATCAATTACAAGATGCTTCGGATGTATGGTTGTAAATTTGTAATGTCGTGCATATCAAACAAACGATCGGATAGGTTTTAATTTGTCATCACTGCAAATAAAAAAAATTCTTATTCCATTAAAATAGCATTCTTCCTTTTCTTTATAATTACAAAAATATGATAATTATTTCTATATTTTGACCTCATATTTGCATAGGGTGCTCACTTTTTATCAGTAAGATACAATATCTGTCAGCTCATCTCAAGCTAATATGCCTTCCCTGCATAAAAACAAATCATTAAAACGTGTCATATAAATTATTCTTGCAGTTCGATAACATCTAGAAAACAATTATTATTGCAAGGTAAATATTCCAACGCTAGCGTTTTCTATACGCACCGTGTCTCCCATATCTTATCCTTTTTTANATATAAATTATTCTTGCAGTTCGATAACATCTAGAAAACAATTATTATTGCAAGGTAAATATTCCAACGCTAGCGTTTTCTATACGCACCGTGTCTCCCATATCTTATCCTTTTTTATTGCTTCAAATTGCCGGCCCCGCAATTTAGAATGGCAATAATGTTTTATGACTATTTATTTCTTTTCCAAATTTACAATGAGTTTTTTTAATAAAATCTTCTTATTGATGGAAAAAGAAAAAAAAATGGGTTGGATTGATTTTTTTTTTTGTAGATTTGTGGCTGCAGCTAGAAACTCCACTTAACAAATAAAATTTTACATTCAACTTTTAAGCATATATCAATACAAATTATCATCCAAGTAATATATTTTTTCTTAAGAAATATTTCAAATTTGCCTTTTTTTCTATATTCAAAAGTTTCCATGGGAAGTTTTATTTGTCGAGATTAATCGAGGGCAATACTCTTCAAATGATAAAAGAAAAAAAAATGGAGAAATTATATAAATGCATTCTCTATTTTAATCTGAATTCAACTTGGACTATCAATGAATTAAGCGATTGCTGATTATGCTTTTCATTTTTACTACAATATGCATATGTGAGTAGAGTATGAGAATATCGTTTTCTTCAAAAACGAAAACTTAATTTATTTTGTAAGATATTACATTGATTATATATTTTTGAAGTTATTGATACAATGCGATTGATGGAGATTATCTTATTATCATAAAGTAACAATATATTAAATATACTAACTAAAAATTAAATAATTTTCCTTGAAAAGTTAATGTTCAATTTGGAAAATAAATGAGTAGATAATGACATTATTTTCACATATATTTTCTTCAAAAGTAAACAATCATGATATCATTACATAATTTTTTCTACATAGATATTTTCTGCACCTTTTTGTTGTTTCCATTATTTAAATAATTGTATCGATCGCATATTTAAATCACCTATGTATTTATTTATCAACTCAGGGCATGTTTAAAAATTTAGATATGCGTAAGGGTATATGTGCAAAAGGATCTAAAAATTTCTTTTCTTTTCTAATTAAATTACCCCCAAACAAGTTCTCTTCTTGTTGGCGTATCTTAAAACCCTTCGCCGGCGATTAGGACTCGGTCTTCTTCTCCGGCGAACTCCTTCTTGTTCACCGGCGACTGCCGAGGTGGAGGCGATGGATCCGGACGCCGTGGCGAGGGCGTTCGTGGAGCACTACTACCGGACGTTTGACAGCAACCGGGCGGGTCTGGCAGGGCTCTACCAGGACTCTTCGATGCTGACCTTCGAGGGGGCCAAGATCCAAGGGGCCGCGAGCATCGTCGCTAAGCTCACCTCCCTTCCCTTCCAGCAGTGCGCCCACAGCATCTCCACCGTCGACTGCCAGCCTTCCGGCCCCGGAGGTGGCATGCTCGTCTTCGTCTCCGGCTCCCTCCAACTCGCCGGCGAGCAGCACACTCTCAAGTTCAGCCAGGTATCCTTATCCTGGGACTTGCTGCATATGTGCAATGCGTTCGATTAGTAAGTTTAGGTGTCGCGTGATGACAAATAAATCGACTGGTTCATCTCAACAACTTACTTCGCCGGCGATTAGGACTCGGTCTTCTTCTCCGGCGAACTCCTTCTTGTTCACCGGCGACTGCCGAGGTGGAGGCGATGGATCCGGACGCCGTGGCGAGGGCGTTCGTGGAGCACTACTACCGGACGTTTGACAGCAACCGGGCGGGTCTGGCAGGGCTCTACCAGGACTCTTCGATGCTGACCTTCGAGGGGGCCAAGATCCAAGGGGCCGCGAGCATCGTCGCTAAGCTCACCTCCCTTCCCTTCCAGCAGTGCGCCCACAGCATCTCCACCGTCGACTGCCAGCCCTCCGGCCCCGGCGGCGGCATGCTCGTCTTCGTCTCCGGCTCCCTCCAACTCGCCGGCGAGCAGCACACTCTCAAGTTCAGCCAGGTATCCTTATCCTGGGACTTGCTGCATATGTGCAGTTCGATTAGTAAGTTTAGGTGTCGCGTGATGACAAATAAATCGACTGGTTCATCTCAACAACTTCGGAGTTCCAGGTCGATCTGATGGGTCTGCGCGGTTTTATGAGTTTCAATTTGGATGATAAATTTGGATTGATTTGTTATCTTCTTTTGTGCACTTGTGCTGTTTGATCCGAGTGCTTAGAGTTGATTTTTTTTCAGTTTCTTTCTTTTCTCATGTTCTTTATATAATTGTATTGATGTGGAATCAGAAGATCCCGAAGCTTATGGTGGACGTCTGATGTAGTCTCTTCCCTATTTGTGGAGTCCGTAATGTAACTGTGATCATTGTTCTTGTTATGAGATATTGTCCATTAGAAGTATTTCTAGGCGATTTAATCAAATAAATTGCCTGCTAACCTTTTTTTATGCTTATGTGGTAGTGATATTGTTTGATTCAGCCGGGGCTTCTGCCTCTATTTGTTGTTAGATGTGATGTTCCTTTGATGTTGTTGATACTTCAATTGTTACTGATTCAGATATGCCTTTGCCTTGCTGAACCTTTCGATGATGCTTTTATATCGAAATATTTTTAGTAATTTGTATGTACTGTGTCTTCTTTGTTTATTGTAAGTTGCTTTGTCATGAATATTACAGTGGTCTTATCTTACTGGAAGATATAGTGACCAGGAGATTTGAGACATCAGCAAGAATGCTAGAATGTAGGTAAGTTTTAAGGAATAAGAGAATGAATACATGAGATTGAAATTAGGACATTGAGTGTCATGCAAAAGGAAAGTTATGAGATTGAAATTAGGACATTGAATGCAATTCAAAAGGAAAGTTATGAGATGGAATGATAAAGACAAATATTTTTTTAGGAACATAAAGATGAATGTTTTTGTCTGACAATGTGCACAACCTACTACTGCATAGGCATGTATGTTATTTTTTTGCGGACAAAATATAAGCATGTAATTTTCTTGGTTCTATTGAAAAATTTCATTGTATTTAGATAGATGTTTTTTGCATGCAAATTGTAATTATTCCAAGAGAAAGCTGCATGTATGCCTATTTCTGTTTCAGCTATCCACCATTGAAAGCATAAATCATATCACTTTTCATCTTCCTTTTACCATATTTTTCAATGAATGCTCCATGCTGGTGGAGTCTACTATTCATTTTGAGATGAATATATTGGTTCTTACCATGTTTTACAATGCTCAACTCTTTTTTGCTCTTTACAATTTGAAACAAACTTGGCTATCTGATACAATAACCATGTTGAGTAGTGTCTCCACTCATTTGCATTTCTTATGTGTTAACTGTATCCTTAACTTGACTCCAATTATTTATATCCTGGTTTATCTTTTTCTATGAAAGACGCTGTGTTATCTAACTGGCAGATTTGTCATTTTTAGTTACATTTGTAAATAAATAGAGTGTTCAACGGATTATATTTCTCTGAGGTCCACAAGGTCAAGTTAGAAAAGAACATTAGAGTTATTGGAAAAAAAAAGAAAAGAACAGTAGAAAAATCTATTTGTTTTTGTGGTAGTAGAAATATTATTTTAAAACCCCTCTAACAAACATTGATAGAACCAGGTATTTTTGTTACCCAGGTACCATTTGATCTCAGGTCGGTCCTCTCTAACTTTTAGCCTTAATGGTCAAAATTGATGGATCATGCTAAATACTTTTTGTTTTTCATGGATGTTTATTTTTCCTTGTCTTTCTGCTTGATAATTGCTTGTCATTTTCTTTTGTTTGGTCGACGCCGATGTGATCTTGTATTATTGAGTTTGTCATTTGCAATTTTATCGCATTATTCATATTGTGTTGAAAGCATTCTATTTTAACCATTTACTTATTAATTATTATGGTTAGTTTGTTGTCGTAACACTTTTGCTTGTGGTTACTTTGCTGCAGATGTTTCAACTGATACCAACACCTCAGGGGAGCTTTTATGTGCAGAATGACATATTCCGTCTGAACTATGCCTGAGGACTTTTTGGCCATGCATGAAGGTGCTTGATTGGCAGAAAATGAAGAATTTGCTATTTATGATTGATTTTCATTTGAAAAAGGGTTGTCATTTCTTATTTGGTTTTTGTTTCTTTATGGTTGACTGGATGGTGGCTCTCAAACATGTAAAAGACCTGAGGACTAAAGTCATATGCAGATGTAGTTATAAAATTACTGGTCTGTGGCACTGGTTCATTGCCGATTAGATTGTTGTCATTTTATTATGTGAGACTGCTCAGGTTTCTACCTAAGTTTTTGTATGTTCCTTTTTTTTTCTGTTGCAAAATATTTGTCGGTTAATTTGGAATTGGATTGATCAAGGGGACTTTGTGCTACTGGTAAGAGATGATCTCATATTTACAATGACAAGACTCATCTGCTCCCATTTTGATGGCATGTTTGCTTGCTTCTAGGAATCTTGAAACAGCTCGATTCACGTAGGCGCTGGGCTGGTGGCGAATATGTGAGTATAGCACGAGAGTATCGTTTTCTCCGAAAATAAAAGTTAAATTTATTTTGTAAGATATTACATTGATTATTATATCTTTGAAGTCATTGATACAATGCAACTGATGGGGATTATCTTATTATCATAAAGTAACAATATGTTAAATATACTAACTAAAAATTAATTAATTTTCCTTAAAAAGTTACTGTTCAATTTGGAAAACAAATGATGAGTAGGTAATGACATTATTTTCACAAGTATTTTCTTCAAAAGTAAACAATCGTAAGAGTAAGTTGCATATTATCAACTAACTCTTAGTAGAGTGGGAGTGGCTCATGTGGGGGGACGTGATTTATTTTTATTTATTGTATTAGGTCAGTGGCCTCCTTATCGAAAAAAATAAGCTGTTGTTTCCGTAATCTAAATAATTTTATCGAACAAATATTTAAATCACACAAGTATTTGTATACCCTCAAACAAGTTCCCGGCGTATTTTAAATCACTTCGCCCGCGATTACGATTCGGCCTTCTTCTCCGGCGAACTCCTTCTTGTTCTCCGGCGACTGCCGAGGCGGAGGCGATGGATCCGGACGCGGTGACAAGGGCGTTCGTGGAGCACTACTACCGGACGTTTGACAGCAACCGGGCGGGTCTGGTGTGGCTCTACCGGGACTCTTCGATGCTGACCTTCGAAGGGGCCAAGATCCAAGGGACCGCGAGCATCTTCCATAAGCTCACCTCCGTTGCCTTCCAGCAGTGCACCCACAGCATCTCCACCGTCGACTGCCAGCCGTCCGGCCCCGGCGGCCTCATGCTCGTCTTCGTCTCCGGCTCCCTCCTGCTCGCCGGCGCGAAGCACACTCTCAAGTTCAGCCAGGTATCCTCATGAACCGTCAAAACCCTTCTTCGTAAGATATGCGGCATATTGCGATGAGTTCGATTAGTATGCTTAGGTGGTTGCGTGATGACAAATAAATGGATTGGTTGATCTCAACAACTTCGGAGTTCCAGGTCGATCTGATCGGTCTGCGCGGTTCTATGGGTTTCGATTTGGATGATAAATATGGATTGATCTATTATGTTCTTTTGTGCACTTGTGCTGTTTGATCCGACTGCTTAGAGTTGATATTTTTTAACATTTCTTCCTTTTGTTATGTTCTTTATATATTTGTGTTGATGTGGAATCAGAAGATCCCGAGGTTTATGGTGGCGGTCTGATGTAGTCTCTTCCCTATTTATGGAGTCATTAATGTAACTGCGATCATTGTTATCTTGTCCGTTAGAAGTATTTCTAGGTCATTTAATCAAATTGATTGCCTGCTAACATTTTCTATGTTTATGTGGTAATGTCATTGCACATTTTAGTATTTGATTCAGCAGTGGCTTCTGTTTCTATTTGCTAGTAGATGTGAGGTTCCTTTGATCTTGTTAATACTTCAATTGTTACTGATTCATATATGCCTTTGCCTTGCTGAATCTTTCGCGTTTTTAGTAATCTGTATGTACTCTGTCTTCTTTGTTTAATGTAAGTTGCTTTGTGATGAATATTACAGTTTATGACTGATTCTAAGATATTCTGATCATTATGCATCCTTACTGGAAGATATAGTCACCAGGAGATTTGAGAAATCAGCAAGAATGCTAGAATGTATGTTAGTTTAAATGAATAAGAGAATGAATACATGAGGCTGAAATTAGGACATCGAATGTCGTTCAAAAGGAAAGTTATGAGATGGAATGATAAAGACAAATACTTTTTAGGAACATAAAGATGAATGTTTTTGTCTGACAATGTGCACAACCTACTACTCGTAGGCATGTATGTTATTTTGTTTGCGGACAATTGAAAAAGCATGTAATTTTCTTGGTTCTATTGAAAAATTTCATTGTATTTAGATAGATGTTTTATGCATGCAAATTGCAGTTATTCCAAGAGAATGCTGCATGTATGCCTATTTCTGTTTCAGCTATTCGCCACTGAAAGCATAAATCATATCACTTTTCATGCATGTGAATGGGGACCCTTTCATCTTCCTTTTACCATATCTGTCAATGAATGCTCCATGCTGGAGGAGTCTATTATTCATTTTGAGATGAATATATTGGTTCTTACCATGTTTTACAATGCTCAACTCTTTTTTGCTCTTTACAATTTGAAACAAACTTGGCTATCTGATATAATAACCATGTTGAGTAGTGTCTCCACTCATTTGCATTTCTTATGTGTTAACTGTATCCTTAACTTGACTCCAATTATTTATATCCTGGTTTATCTTTTGCTATGAAAGATGCTGTGTTATCTAACTGCCAGATTTGTGGTTTTTAGTTACATTTGTACATAAACAGAACGTTTAACAGATTAGAAAAGAACATTAGATCAGTTATTGGAAAAAAGAGAAAAGAACAGTAGAAAATTCGATCTTTTTTGTGGTAGTAGAAATATTATTTTAAAACCCCTCTAATAAACATTTATAGAACCAGGTTTTTTGTTACCCAGGTACCATTTGATCTCAGGTCGGTCCTCTCAAACTTTTAGCCTTAGTGGTCAAAATTGACGGATCACGCTAAATATTTTTTGCTTTCATGGATGTTTATTTTTCCTCATCTTTCTGCTTGATAATTGCTTGTCATTTTCTTTTGTTTGGTCGACGCCAATGTGATCTTGTGTTATTGTGTTTGTCATTGGAATTTTGTGGCATTCTTCGTATTGTATTGAAAGCATTCTATTTTAACCATTTACTTATTAATTATTATGGTTAGTTTGTTGTCATAACACTTTGGCTTGTGGTTACTTTGCTGCAGACGTTTCAACTGATACCAACACCTCAGGGAAGCTTTTATGTGCTGAATGACATATTCCGTTTGAACTGTGCCTGAGGACTTCTTAGCCATGCATGAAGGTGCTTGATTGGCAGAAAATGAAGAATCTGCTATTTGTGATTGATTTTCATTTGAAAAAGGGTTGTCATTTCTTCTTTGGTTTTTGTTTCTGTGGAGGTGGCTCTCAAACATGTAAAAGACCTGAGGGCTATGGTGGAGGTGGCTCTCCAACATGTAAAAGACTGAGGACTAAAGTCATACGCAGATGTAGCTATAAACTTACTGGTCTTCGTAGCACTGGTTCATTGTCGATTTGATTGTAAAGCTTTTGTCGGTTAATTTGGAATCGGATTGTCTCCAGTGAACCACCATATATTAGGATTACCATTGAGAAAGAAAAGACCCATTTTACATTGTTAGGAAAACTGACATGGCTTTGTTCGTTTCTGATCCCCATTACGAGTCTTCTGTGGTTGGCATGCTGTTGTTCTGGCTACTCTTGATATATCTGTTTGCTCGGAGGTTGTGTGCAAAACTGTAACAACTAGCAAACTGACAGGCTGGTGCACTTGTTAAGTTACTAATGAAACATTTGAGACGGGAAGTTAGTTCGATGATTCTAAGATGCAAGCAACAGGTGGTGAACACCAATACCACAAACTTTCCGTTTCACTCTTGGTGCACATATTTAGCTTGTAATCAAGTGTACCACAAACTGGTTAACATAGTGATGGATGGTTATAAACTCTACAAGGTTCTGATAACTGCTTCTTCCCTTGAATGGAGTTAGAAGACAATCTGCAGAACCAGAATTTAGGCTATTCTTTTCGCTGAAATTGGACGCATGGAAAGAATGAGATTGATCAAGGGGATTTTGTGCTACTGGTAAGAGATGATCTCATATTTACAATCACAGACTCATCTGCCCCCATTTTGATGGCATGTTTGCTTGCTTCTAGGAATCTTGAGACAGCTCGATTCACGTAGGTGCTGGCTTGTTTCACAGTCATCTTCTTACTCGTTTCATGGCCGAAGCTGCTCAGGAAATAGTCTCCATTGAGGATAGACGCCAACTCCACCAACTCGCTCTGGAACTCTGAAAGCCAACTGTCTTGCTTAGCATCTGAATCTCTCATTGGAGGCACATCAGGTAGTACTTCTGTAAACAGGAACAATCAGAAATCAGCTACGTATCTCTTTTAACACGATCAAGCTAAATACAGAAGTTTCCTTATGCAAGTGATGAACATGTACGCAAACATGGTTTCACTCATCTTTTCTACTTCAGAATCTGCAAACCATTTTTTTCGTTTATCTTTTTTTTCTTCTTTTTCTTCTTTTTCTTATTTATTCACTTTCGACAGTCAGTTTCAATGGATAGTGTTCGATGTAGATTTGACAACTGCTGTTCAAACATGACTAGTGATATTTTTCAAGGAAGCACTGCAGTTACATGTGATGTTGAGGATCAGTTATGCTTACCAACAAAAGTATTTAAATGGTATCAAAACCAAAGTAAGAACCAATATGAGACAGAAACCTTACAAATAAAACAAAAGAAAACCATCCATTGTTGAACTTCCTAAGACCAGCAGACCATGCCAAGACAATATTCATAAAGAAAATTTAAGCATGCTCTTTTTTCTTTCAGTACTAATTGACTATGAAAAAATAAGTTCTAATCTTCACCAGAAAAATAAGGCGCTTGCTTAATACATGTAATCTTAGAACTCTTTACTGAGTTTCAGATATATAAAATATATGGATGATATCCTCAAAATATTATCTGCCAAGACTTGTTGTGGGTCGGGACACTTTAAATTAGGAAGTCATGCCTTCATAAACTTATTAGTAATATCTTTGGCTGCAGGTTTCCTTCAATTTTCAGTTCGTCAGAGTTCTAACTATATTGAATGCTAAGTCGTGATACTATAATAAATTACATATTTTCTTAGGGTAAATGCTGTCATGAGAGGATTCACGAGACAAACAAAAAATTTAAACTTGATCAATTATCGCCTTTCACTCCATTGAGTATTGATATGGAATTCTAGTTCAAAACAAATTCAACCCCCTCAGATTATATGAAAGTGGGCATCTGCAGCCAGTTGATGCCAAGATCTTAACCGTGGACAGAAAACAACACCAAACAATAAACTCAAGATTTGGTACATACCAGGACAGTCCGTTCTGGGTGATGTTAATTCACCAACAATCTCTTCAAAAGTACCAGCCCATGCATCTCTTTTTGTCAAGAAATCAGATCTTAGGTTGAATAACTTCTTCAAAGTTGCAGGTACTGATGAGTGCTCAAACTCTGATGTCGAAGTCGGTCCATCCGGTCTGGTGATCACTGTTCAAGTACCTCAAGTAAGAATTCAGTAATAGATATAAATAAACTACAATTCATCAGATTCTCCTTTCCATGCCCCCCTTAATTTAAGCACATAAAAGATCGCTTTAATACATGTTAATCAGGTGAGGGACAATACAAAAAGAAAATGATAACATAAACTTTTCTGTTACAGAAAAAAAAAACATCTAAGTTTCTGTTAAAGTTTAAACATTAATAGTAAACATATCTGCGATAAAAGAATCTAATAACACCGTTCCACCGGGGAAAAATATCTAATACCACCATAAAATTGTTTGATGTAGGGAGAAATAGACTCTGGTTGTGAATGGTTTAATTACAGATGTTGCAGCAAAGACAGAAAAAAATTCATAACACAATTCCCTACAAGTTTCTGCATTCAGAAGTTGAATTCTGCTACGGTGCTTTAGCATCAATTACCTGTTCCTTTCTTAATCCAAGGAGAGACCATAATAGTTGGAATTCGTACTCCCAATCTGTCAAACTTGAAGAAGAAAGGATCCGGTCCAACAATTCCATCTGGATTAGGAACACCAGTGTAAGGGGTGCCAACATGATCATAGAACCCACCATGCTCATCATAGGTGATGACCAGAAGGCTCTGATTCCACTGAGGGCTACTCCTCAATGTCTCATACACCTCCTTCACCAGTCTCTGCCCATTGGCAACATCATGAGCAGGATGGTCATCGTCTGCAGCAAAGGTAACCAAATCAAAGTACCTCGGCTCGATTACGCTCAAGCTTGGCAGCTTCCCCTGCCGTGCATGATCCTTGAACTTTGAGTAAAGATGGAACTTCGGGATGTACTTTAGCCTTCTCAGATTTCTGTAAAACAAAGTGGTTGGTATGTTCTTGAAGTATATGCCAAAATCCAGGCCATCTTCCTGCAGCGAATCAAAGATGGTCTTTTGCGGATACCCCATGAGAAGGTTCAGCTTGTCGTGCCTGATGGCGCCGTGGGACGTCGCCGAGTAGACGAACAGCCTGTTTGGCTGCGTCGGTCCGGGGATCGACGAGAACCAGCGGTCGAACACCGCGAATTCCTGCACCAAACTCGCGAAAACAGGGATCTTTTCGGGGCTGAAACCTTTCATGACGATGCCCGAGAGGTCTCTGGAGATGCTCATCGCCTGCTGCACGAAGCCGGACATGGACGGGGTGGCCCCCGAGCCGAAGACCTGCTGCATGACCTCCTCGAAGGAGTGGCCGGGGTCGGAGTCGACGAAGTTGGCGTCGTCGGAGACGCAGATGAGCTTGGATTTGGGGTCCGCGGCGGAGTCGCGGTTGCATTCGCCGCCCGTCAGGCCGTCGATGGCGGGGTTGATGGACTGCTTCATCCATCCCAGCATGTGGTCGAAGGACCTGTTCTCCAGGACCAGCACCACAACGTTCTTGATTGGATGCTGCTGCTGCTGAGCTCCATTGGAGAATTGAGGGTGGTGGAGAAGACAGGAAGCAATGAGGAAGAGGATGATGGGGAACTGGAACCTGGTTCTTGGCATAGCCTCCACAGATGCTTGAGACTGAGCAGCTGGAACTAGTAGACACTT
>LTAE01003703.1:37593-49155 GCA_001647135.1 Pontederia paniculata
AGAGAGAGAGAGAGAGAGAGAGAGAGAGAGAGAGAGAGAGAGAGAGAGAGAGAGAGGGCCGTGATTCACTGATAGAAGAGGCCAACATTTGAAAGTGCTACATTTGCTGGCTGCACTAAGAGCAGTATGAGATCATAGTGCTAATGGAAGCATTATGTGATTTAGTGTTTAATATTATTGGAGTTGGTACAAACAAACTTATTGCTACCATGTGAATCTTCCTGCATTTTCCCACTTTCTCAAACCCACAGATTCAAGTGTTCGATATTTTTTTCCTGAAGTAAAAAAGTTCAGATTGTGCCGACTACAAGGATGGCTCCAAATTGTTCTTTTGTCCTGACTGATATGCCTTGGAACTAATGGTTTAGGTTTCAGAAGGGCCCATAATAATAGTATTAGATACCATCGTAACACACGCTTTACAACAAGGGGGGGTATGGTTTAAGTTTTACTTCTTTACCAGCATTAGTGAACAAGCAAGAATGTGGTCTTGGCTCCTTCCTTGACGTTGGTCTCCTGAAACTTTACTAAACAATGAGAAATAGGGACCAATGAAGAACAAACGTCATGGCTAATGCCAGGATTTCAACCTAATACCAGGAATTTAATGTATCCTCTGAACAATTTTTTTATGTGTCATGACGGCATTTTGTTTCAATCTTAAACATGCCGCGAGTATAATACAGCTCAGAGTGGGTTCTTTACATTTCAGATGTCTAGTAACTACCAAGTAGCTGACGAATGAGAAAAATGTTCGGAGCCTGTTCAAATAATAAGGAATTCTAATGGAACAAAACAAGAGTGAGGACCTCTGTGACTTGCTTGGAAGTTATGTTTAGTTGTGATTCAGCAATAAGATAATGCCATCTAGCAGAAAAGGCTGACTATCATACAAGAGCATGAGTTGTGAGAAAAGCTGGAAACTGTCATGGAATCATTCCAAATATGGTCTCTCATGATCATTTCTCACCATCTTTTTTTTATTCTCAAACTTCAGAATTCAATAAATGATTGTTTTTTCTTGATGAAACAATGCACAAACAGAGACAACAATCCATTGATGAAAATTATGTTGCAGGTATCAAATCTTTATGTTTCATGCAAACTACAAAAAAATTTCGGCCAAATATGCTCTCCTCATGGCCAAACTTTGTATATCAAGTACCTGAACAATTAAAGTGAAAATAAATTACCAGTTCCAGTAAGGAGCTAAAATACTGTGAACAACAACACTTGCGAGAAAAAATAAACTCCTTGCAGTATTCATTCACTATCATTATTGTTTAATGTTAACAGCGGCATCTCCGGGACAGAAATTGATGGTAGTGAAGGAGCTTCAATCTCTGGTAGCACACTTGCCTTGTTGTTCCCCTTGATCGCTCCCTTGACCATATCCCTCAGAGCTCGTAATGGGTGTCTGAACTTGTCTCTCACTGCCAGCAACAACGAGACCTCGCCGAACTGCCACGCAGCGGTGACTACGATCATGACCGAAAGAAGGCAATGGGTGATGAGGTTCTGTTTCCTGATGCTCCTGAGCTCCTTCACCAGATCATCCTTGTTCATCTCCTTAGTTCCACATTCCTGGGCTCCCATCCTTGAAGACACAGGTGATGCTTCTTGTTTGGCAGCTGAGTCTATGGGCAATTCTGTTGTGGTGACATCCTTCTCCAAGGATTCCAACTTGTATTCACCATAAGAAATAGTTAATGAACTTTAGGATATCATATAGTATACTATAACATAGTGATGTGTAGTTGTTACAGATCCTACTTTATGGCAGAATAATTAGTTTTTCTCGATCTACAGCATTATGTACCTGAGAAAGGTAAAGAGTTTTTGTATGTTGAATATATAGATGCTGAAATCTGAAGTACCTGAGAAAGAAGTTTAGACAGGAGGAGGTCATCCTCCTCATCTCCCTCTACCTCATCATTCTTCCCTCTCTGCTTCCTCTCCTCCAGGAGCTGCTGAAGAGCTTTATGTACCAGCTCCAACTTTTCATCCTTCTTCTCAGCCGGTATCATGGTAGATGATCAAGGATTTCCAACTCCTCACTTTGCTCAGCATAGGAAATACCGTCCATGAGGCTCTCTCTCTCTCTTCAGCCTCGAGATCACATGTGGCGAGCAAAGCACTCTTCTTTCCGTGCTCACTCAGCTCGTCTGCATGGGACGCGTGTCACGAAGCTGCTGAATTATTCTCTCTATCATCCATTTGAAAGAGAGGAAGCAGAACAATAATAGGTAGAAATATTGTCTTGGAAAAATATATCAACAGTTCAAATGATGACGACCAAAAGAAATAAAAAAGAGAAAAAAGACATGAATTTATTCTTCATGTGGCCATCGTTTCTGCCTGGCTTGTACATGCTTCTTATGTTCTGTTGTAATGGTGGAGTTACTCTTGGTTACATACGCAGGAAGCAGATTCTATCGTAGCAGTTAAATA
Source organism: Pontederia paniculata (assembly GCA_001647135.1). NCBI lineage: Eukaryota > Viridiplantae > Streptophyta > Magnoliopsida > Commelinales > Pontederiaceae > Pontederia > Pontederia paniculata. Next base: position 40,045 of record LTAE01003703.1, read on the forward strand.
GCAGTCAAAATCATCAACCGAACTGTAGCTTCTTCTTGACGAATGCGTAGTACTTTTGAAGACATTTGGAAATTACTTTTGAAGATTTGAAAATTTATATCATTCATTGTTAATTTTAAATATTTATATATTAGCCGTAATGCAAACACTACGATATATTACTTAGCAATTTTTGGTAGGCAACTTTTTTGAAAGGAATACCCCCCTCAAAAAATCCTCAATTTTTTGTATTTGAACTCTTTAAATTTCACAACTTAATCTAAGCATTTTTTTTAAAAAAGAAATAGCAGGAAGAAGGCAAAATAAGGATAATAAGAATTTGATAACTTATGTTTGGGGACATTCTAATTAACTTTATTTCTTTGTAAAATTCAACAGATCCTGCAGTTTCAGATCATCTGTCCAGAAGCCAAAATTATTGTGACCAGACAGGGCACACAGCCAAAGATCAACTTCACTTGAATGTCTAAATGGAAGTGTAACTGTTATGAACAGTATCAGCAGCAAACCATCATCACATGAGAGTATCACAATTGATATCCCACAATGTATATGCCCTGTCCAAATAGCAGGGATTTCAGCAGGGAGGATTGGTTGGGTAGATGATAATATGAGTAGTAGTAAGTTATTTTTACAGAAAAAAAGGGGCAAAGTTGAAGGAAAAAAAAAAGTGCAGGAAAGTTGCACTCTTTCTTTGGACTGTGCACTTGCATTTGGAAGCCATTATAACTCAGTTACATTAATCCGTTTCTACACGTAATCATTTATGTAAAGTAAAATACAACAGAATCAATCATTTACACCATACAATATGTACAGCCATTTGAATGCCATGAAATGAAACGAAGAATTATATGCATCTACAACTTCATCAAATTCTCAATACATGTCGTTGTCCATGTCGTCCTCAAAATCATTCTTTCGGCTTGATGATGCCTCATCAGAGTTGCCCAACTCCGCCTGCAGATCACGGAAACAGGGTTAATACTGACAACGAAGGAGATTGAATCATTAGAGATAAGGTTAATGGAAAGCTTCCTTATGGTACTCAAAACAGCATGCGCCGCAGATGAATTATGTATATGTTTCTGGGTCCATAACTTACATATCAGAAGAAAGTTTATTAGTTTAAAAATTTGTCCTGCATCCAGCTGATAAAAGCTCCATTGATGAAGGCAATACTGCCATTGCTTTCAAGTCAAGCAAAAAATAAACGCAATTCCTTTCACTTTAAAAGGGTCCCTATCCTTAAACCATTGTTACTTAAATCAACACATTGATGGAAACCCCGACCATAATATTTGTATAATAACAGAAGTCTGAACAAATAAAATTGAACTTGTTACAAAGTTCATTCAGGTCAATGCCTACTTTACCTTCGCTTTATGGTATCTTTCAATCATGCGTCTGTACTGTTGTCTTGCATCAGGATTATCCACCATAGACAGAACCCTTGAAACTGCCTCGTCAAGAGCTGCATCCACCTTTTGCTTTCTGAAAACTTTTGCTATGTCTTCTTCGTCTTCTTCGTCTTTTTCATCTTCTACCATTTCTGGTTCTGTTTCTGTTTCTGGTTCAGCACGAAACCCTCTCAAACCAACTCCTTTTCTCCGCCACCGAAGTATGGCCTTTTCTACAAAGCTAACCGTGAAAATAAGATCTCTATATTTCTTTCTCACTTGATGACCTCTCACATGAGCCTGTTGAAATATATGCAAATATAAATGTGTATTAGAAAAAATGGAAACGGTCAAACAGTAATCAAACAGTCTCTACTCCTATAGAGATAACTTATAAATGTGCAATTCATAATAAGACTTTTCTTCAAAAGACATTTGATCTTTAAAATAGGAACTTCCTATTCTAGATTTATTCTGAGAACAGTAAAAAATTATTAGGCTTTAAAAGCATTCACATGATTGAAAATCCAAACAAAGACACGGCAAAGTCTTACCTACACAGAAAACAAGACAAGCAAATCCTATGGGAAAATAAACGTTAGTCAACAAGTAGCAGCTTGTCAGATGCTTTCAGTTACTTTAGTTGTTTGTTTTCGGCCTTCCAACTCATAAATAATTGAGCCAACATGGATGAGTTAAATAATTTGGATATCACACATAAGTTAGCTTACGTAGGTTAGCCTTTGATTATGCATTTGTTAGGTCATCAGTGCGACCCTGGAGTATACGTTATGTAACTTGGGTAATTTTCCGCAATGGGCGAAAGCTTGACGGAGCAATGCCGCGTGTGAGGTAGAAAGCCTACAGGTTGTGAACTTCTTTTCTCGGAGAAGAAGCAATGACGGTACTTATAGGAATAAGCATTAGCTAACTCTGTGCCAAAAGATGTAGTTCCTATCTAACTGAATGTTATTGGATCAGATGACAAAGACAATATTGACAAGTGGATGACTTTCTCCATCTCAGTGCAGTAAGTGAGTCCTTTGTGTTATGAGAATCTTTTTTAAATGCATTTGATCAAGAGGAAAGGACTGAACGACTGATCGACCAAGGTTCCAGTGCCCTTTTAATGTCTCTACAAAAAAGTAGAACTTTCGGTGGTCACTGGAGGCCTCCTAAAAGGATTTACTAAATTCATTGAGTTGTTCCAAAGGATCAAAACAGCCAGTTATCAATGGATCGCTTGTCGGCTCTCTGTGAAATACTCATTTGGCTAGGATTCTTTCACAAATGTCGCATCGGCTAAGGCCAAGAAAAACAACAATGGATTGTACACTCCTCTACCTATTCCACGCACACCCTGGAGAGATGTGAGTATGGACCAATGGGAGCAAGAATTTCCAAAAATATTTGGAACATTTTGTTTTTGAACAGAAGAACCGTTTTCAAGTATTGTTTGATCGATTATGTATTAATCAATATTCGATTGAGGTATTAAAATATAGAAAAAAGGATTTCGATAGGTTTGTCGAATGATAGATACCACAAAGAATAATGCCTGGCGATAGCATATGTAGGTGCTCTTGCTCCTGGTTCCATCGAGTTTCGAGCTGGATAATGACGAAGTTCAGCTGGAATATTGTTTCCGCTTAGGCAAGAACCATGCTTTCAGAGAATTAGCGGTCCGAATAGATCCAGCCGATGTCCACCCGATCTCTCGGGTAGTGTTCCGAGAGGGGAAGGACCGAAGGAGGGATATGAAGAGTTTCGATTCAAGTCTTAATCTTCTTTAGGAGAAGGAAAACAAAAAACACACACATAAGCAAGCATGCATACCGCGGCTTTTGCTACCGTGGGTTCGAATCCCAGAAAATGAAGCGAAGTACTGATTGTATCATAAATACCTTCATGTCCACGTCCTAATAGACCCCGATTTGTCGGGTATACTGTGAAGAATGGCATGGATTGGTAGGAAACACCATTCCTACACAATATGAGGCGGGGTGGACATTGGATTAGCATGTACATAATTGCCGGGATGCCCCAAAACATTAGGAGCATAAAAAAAATCCAACAATATTACCCCTTTTTTTGAATGGCAGTCCTAAAAAATATATTCGTAGAAATATTAGGAAGAAAAAGGGTATTTAGCTGTAGTAAAAGCCCTTTCTTTAGCGAAATCAATCTCCATGGGGCATTCAAAAAAAAATTTGTACGACAAACAAATAATAAAGTTTTGGAAAAACTGGTCGCCGTTTTTATCTACTACTACCTAAAAATAATCTAGTTATTAATGATTGGCTGAAACCACATCCGTCGGATTGAAACCTCTATTAGATTCGGCACGGGAGAATGAAGAGTAATGATTTAAGCAAGAGCCTAATATGGGTTCATAGTCAATAACATCTTCACCGTCGAGAGTAACGATCGATCGAATTTTGGCCTCACTCCGGGGCCTGGGCATGCATACTAGCTCAGGACGGCGACATACCTGGGCGGGCGCCATAGCGACCATGTGGGCACTATGGCTACAAAGAAACCACACAATTTTTTGGGGCAAAAGATGTTATTTAGAGAACATTGTACATCACATCTCCTTTTTTATGGGCGAATTGGGTTTCCATTAGCCCTTTCTACTTTTCTGTTTTTAAACGTTGCATTTTCTGTTTGTTAGGAAGATGCAGCTTTCATGTAGCCCCTCCTAACATACATGTATATTCTATTTTCTAATACGAGCGGATGACTACCAATCTTTGTAGTCATCCTTTCCTCTTTCAAAGAAAAAAAGAGTAACGATCAATCGAAGAACACCATGCATTGATGGGTGTTGAGGACCCACTTCAGGGGGTTGGATCTTCTAAAAAAGCTAAAAAGATGAGCTGCTTACTTTGGTTTTTTCTTTCTGGATCAAGTCCAAACAAAGAAAGCCTTTGGTAATGTCGTAAAACATATAATTGTCACTTCAAATAAGAACCATGGTTCCAACAATAGTAATTAATATCGACAGGGAAAGAGGTTGTGATCGAAGTCATCCAAGTTCTAGTTTAATAAGACGCTGGTGAGAAGGTCCACTGCTCCTCCTTTCATTAAGCAGCTTGCATTTACACTACTGCTTTCGCTTCCCTTTTTCGAAATCGTCTTTAGCAAAAGCCCTCGTCTTGCCCAATCAACTTCCTTGAATGTCGATCTTGCACAATGAAACGAGGTCCAACTAGAGTGCCTAGCCGCAACATAAGCGTTGGTTCTATCTCGATAGAGCAAGCAAAGCCGGTCGGGAAGAAGGAAAAAAATCCTGGGAAGAAGCAGGGTAGAGGAATTGGTTGACTCATCAAACTTGTGAACCGAAAACTGCAGGTTCGAATCTTGTCCCCATCTAATAACTGCAGATACTTGAGAGTCTCATGCTCGTGACTCAAGGCCGGCCCACAAACGTAGGTATTGATAATGCCTTGAATCTTAACCAAGTGGAAATCCATATGACCTCTTGCGCATCACAGTCTCTCAAATAATTGAGGCGGCTCGCCGCCCATCCCAAACGGGGATCTCGCTATTTTGTATTGGGAATCCTTATATAAACTCCTTAAGATTTGGGTTATTTTGGATCTTGTATCATCTATCGTTTTCTTTATATCAAAGAAACAACTCTACCTACCGTCCGAGGACGTAGCCCAGTTAAGGGTGAACCTCGTTAAATATGTGTGCCTTCTTTATGTGATTTCTCTCTCGTCTATTTTGCATAACAGTAGGGAGGAAAAACTTTCCAACTGTGAATTTCCTTTCCCCCTCCCAACACCAAAGAGTGGCAGAATTCTCCTACTGCGGCACTCCGAGATGGAACTCATATCAGTAGCCAGTTCGAGGGTGCCATCAGGTAGTCTCGCGCGAGGTCGACCATGTTCAAAGAAAATTCATCTAGAGAATTCATGTCATATTCACTCCCTGACTTTGATTGAGTAGGTTGAGCTTCTCAAAGTGGCATTCAGTGCGTTAGGTAGAGAGAGATGAGCACGACCAAACACGACGAAAGGTGCTAGCGCGAGGCATGAAACAATGGCGTTGTGTCTGTCGAAAGACTGAAGTAGCCTAAAGGATGGTTGAAACAAGAACTAAGGGTTTTGAAACCTACCACAGCTACAGGTTTACCCATTCCTATTCCAGATATCTCAAAAACTTGATTAAAATCGGGATGCCTCCAAACTTTCTCTACCTACCCACCTGTGTTGGTTTCAGGTAGTTGTTTTCTTGACTTGCATCTAGGGGAGAACGCAATTGAAGGATCTTCGAGGCCAAAGAACTCCCTAAAGACAGACTTCTCTTTCAACTAGTTAATGATGTTAGTGCCAAAATTAATGCTTCCAATCTGTCTGTGAAGAAAAGGAGGTTCCATTCAGCCTGGGACTGCGATTCAATCAAACATCAAAGCTACCACTTGAATAGGATTGGTTCATCTCATACCTTCCCGCTACACCGCCTACCGAAACAAATCAACCGGGACGATTTTGTTCGTGTCTCTCCTCAAATTTGCCTCCGGTTCCAATCCTTAGTATAGTAGGCTCAAGGGCCTCTTCCCATACTGAGTTGGTTCCATCTCAGTCATTCCTAAGAGCTAGAAAACTCCACTCCTTTGCGACTTTTTAAGGTGCAGAGGAGGGTTCCTTGATTCGCATTTTTCTCATTCACGTATCGTAAATGGATCAGATCCGCAGTATATTTTTTTTTGTTTTTTTAATCTATTGGATCATTTGAATGTGGCATAACAACACTATATTTAGAAGAAGAAAGAGCTAAGAACATTGTACATCACATTTGTTTTTTCTCCAAAGAGTGAAAGGATTGTATAATTTTTTATCACCCAACATTAACACTTATTATTTATCACTACACATGGACATCTTTCATATCTCTTAAGATAAACATATGACTAGCCATGCCCTATTCATCCTTTCATATCTCTAAAAAGACATTTTGTAGCATTTTCTTTTGCAAACGAAGGGACCTGTATTGTCATCATGATTCTTAAGTAAATCTACAAACCACCTAAACATACGACTGGTGTGGAATGGTAAAGTAGAACTATTATTTTCTAAAGGCGAGCATTTTTGCTGGTGTAGAAAAATGTGGATGTAAAGCTTTGCAACCAATCATGTTCTTGAGCCACAATGCTTTCTACTAAAACATTCTTCTGACAAAAAATAGAACCTCCACAAGAAAGAATTTAATTTCACCGCTTTGTAATTTTTTACTATGTGATTATAAAAGAAAAGTCATTGACCACCACTCAGAAAATTTGAATAATATTAATAAGCAAAACTATAATAATCTACATTTCTATGTGTGAGGTGATAAGTATTATTCATAAAAGGCTTGTCCCCTACCTCTAGACTTTTGACAACACACATTCGTATATTTCTCCTCATCTAACACAAATATATATATATATATATATACATGGATGACTAGACATGGCTAGTCCTCCTTTTGCCCCTCAAAAAAAAGGTATCCAATTTCTTTAACCCAGCATTAGATGAATATAACAAATCTAAAAATCAAAAAGAAAAAAAAAACTTAAAGAGAAGAAAACCTTCACTGAGGACTTATTAGGGTTTCAAAAGATTGCTCTCGGTAATTAAGAGATCTATTTTTCTCAGTAGTTAGGAAGTCCATTTTTCACAAACCAAATACTACTTTCCGGCTTTGGAACAAAATAAATGTGCAATCAAACAAAAATAATCAAAAAATATGAAAGGAACATGAGTTTCTTGATAATTCAAATGAGCACGCTTCTTCAGACATTAAAAGTTCATAATAAATGAGTTTTTCAAACTGTTGGATAGCAGGATTGTGTCCCAGGATCGACGGGAGCTAGTAGCCCCGGGTTCGATTCCTGGAGTCACCAAATTTGCCCAGGGTTTATCCTTTCCACTCGCGTCCGAAACACCGGATTAGTCAGGTGCTAGTAGCCCTGGATACCGGTGGGTCTAGACAGAAAAAAAAATTCATAATAAAATGAAGGTTTTGTTAAAAGGAAAATAGAAGTCATTTTCTTTCTTTCATGGAAATAGGAAGGAATTGAATAAAAAAATAAAAAAAATTATTTTTCCCATAAAAAAAGGCAAGGGATAAAAGTGGTATCATGAGTCTAAACAAAAATATAAAGATGTTTTTTTCCATAAAAAAATGTTTTTCTCATTGATGTTTTTTTGTTTCTATATTTGCCGGAAGAGGTAGTAAAAGACATCTATAAATTGACAAAGACTGTCATAATGGGGCATGTACCGAAAAAGTTTTTAAGATAACTCAATGTTGCTTGGACTTTGAACAATATTTTATGTGCATATAGAGTTTTATAGTCTTTTTTATTTTTTATTTTCTGTGAGTTTTATAGTTAACAGTGGCATAATGCACTTGAGCTTTTTTACATAAAGTACCAAATACAATAAGCACTTTGATAATGAAGACCAAGAAGCAAAAACAACTCACCTGTATCTTTACGACATTTTTCCGCAATGTAAGAAATTCTTTGTGTCCTTTCCAACCTCGATAGTTCTTTTGAATAGATAGAGCTGCTTTATCAGACCTCTGATCTTGTGAACCATGTAAAGACCTATGATATTTTGATGCTGCTGAAAGTTCTTGTATGTCTCCTAGAGTCATGCCATAGTCATCTTGCCTAAAAGCAACCACTTGTTGTCTCCTCCTAAATGAATGGGCACGAAAGGCAGCTTGAATGCGTGCTGCCGCTTGAGCTGCATTTCTTACAGCTGCAAGAGAATCTTTAAGTGAAAGTTCATCTTCAGTTCCCCCATGCATTTCAACACTCTTCTGGGAAATACTTTCAACAGCCTTGTCGGCTTCTACCTCAGCGGACACCTTTGAAATTTCAGTTTCTTCCACAGTTAAAGAAGTGAGATGACTAGTTAGAGCGACTTCTGAAAGGTATCCAGCAAGACCTTTGTGACCTCTGGCTGAAGCCAGAAAACCTGCTGTTTTTCCCATTGGATCTTGTGGGGTAGGGTCTGTGACTGCTCCTGGCGATGCACCGGCAGCAAGAAGTGCAGCGACCATTTTTTCTCTGAAAGGAAAAAGAAGTTATAAACATAAGGTTTTGCGATTAACCGGTAGATATATGCATATTGAATAACAAATGCAAGAATCTTAACTTAGCATAGGAAATCTGGAATATGCAAGGAAAAACTTAATCCAACCATTGCGCCATTCAAGAATAGGCAAGAAGCTCAAGTATCTATGTAAGAAATTTCTATTCACCTTCCATAATATGCAGCCCAGTGCAGGGCAGTCCATCCATTTGTATCACGGAAATTTATGTTAATGCCAGTGCTAAGCATTAAACTTAGAGCCCATTCATATCCCAAACCAGAAATCATATGGATAATCCCGAGTTCTTGCTTTGATAGCAAACAATTTGTTTGTTCATCATGTTTGTCTTTTGATGAAAGCCAATGTGGTAGTTTATCTTTCAATAATTCTTCCACAATCCATTCTATAGTATCTATTGAATTTGCACAACCACTATTGAGACTCTCGGTCATCCGGTGCCAATGACTACCTACCTTTAGTTGTACAGAATTTTCAACTTGAAGATTAATGGAACCTTTCGCAACCGCTGAGCTATCAAAACCATATAAAAGAATCGGAACCAGCCTGGCCAGAAGTAATAATTCTTCAGAACTTGTAGTAGTATCAACAGTTG
>LTAE01003704.1:0-35960 GCA_001647135.1 Pontederia paniculata
ATATATATATATATATATATATATATATATTAATAATGGGAAAAATGGAGGTGCTCCCTACTTAAAGTAGGGAGCACCGTGCTATCTACTGTTTTAATCGTAGGATATCTAATCTATGGTGACTTGATTTAGGAGAGAGAAAAAATGTATGAGAGAGAAAATTTAATATTCACTCTAGATTTAACATCCTACTGTTGATGATGTAGGTAGCACCTACATTGAACCCATATATAATATTGTTAATGAATGAATGAATATTATATAATATAAGTAAAATTTATTTTATGAAAGAGTATATCAAATAATATTTGGATAAGAGTAAAGAATAAATAATAAGAAAGTAAAAATAGAAAATATAAATTAAGTATAAGAAAAATTGGAAAAAAATGAATAGCTAAGGAATTTAACCCACAACCTCTTCTTACAATCATTTCAATGTCTATCTATCCATCTGCATAAGCAACCAAAGTTATATCCTAACTACTAAGAAAATATTTAATGGAGTCTAGGGGATGTCAGTGCACCCTCTTGACTTCGCCTTTGATCATATTATACATGGTATTAGAGGCACTTTGCATAGACCGGGGAGTGCGACCGATCCGTAGGTTATGTTTGGATGCAAACTAATGGAGGGATGGGGAGAAAAAGAAGAAGAAGAGATAGGAAAAAAGATGGAGAAGTGTAAAATTGATGGAGTAAAATAATTCATTTTTTGTTTGGATAAAAAATAAAAAAAATGAGAAGAGAAGAATAATTCTATAAACTATTATTTGTTATCTTTTCTTAATAATTTAATTTACAATGAATTAAAAGATGAAATCGTTCAAAAATTAGTTACGCTCTTCGTTCCACCAAATGAGAAATAATGTGCTAAAAGGGGTTGAAAATCCCTTTTAATCTTCAAGTATTTAACCAATAAAAAATTAATGTATCCCATTCCTCTCTCTAACTCATCCCAATTCCACAATCCAAACAACATATCCTTAAGAAAGGAAAAAGGATGGGAAAATATTCGATAATTATGGAACATGATCTTGTCAAATGTAATACGTTTCAATAAAATCGTGTGGATTAAAGCTTAAATAGGCATATAGTTATGCAATTGGTGTTAGCTCCGGGCGCACGTTTCATAATAACAGAAGATCGTATGCCAAAAGTTGAATTTAATATCTGGCTAACCGACGAGGAGTTATAACACTGTATACTGTTAGTCATAGAGACCACGAAAACAATCAGTATTTCTCCATGCTACGAATTGCAATCACTGTTAAGTTACATTTGAACCTGTAAACTGAAATTTTACCAAAAAGAATTGCGAAATGTGCACAGTAGTTCATTGAAGGCGTCTTCTCAACATTTTTTTTTCCAGATCTTTTTGTATTGCAAGGAAACAAAATAGAATTCAGGTGAGAAAAAGAATTTTGGCCGACACATAAGAATCCATTTTTCTGATATTTGACTACAGCATTTTTTGAGCTTTTCCACTGTTAGAAGTTTAGGCAAGAGGGCTGAGCATGAACAACTGGGCTTTGTCCGTTCTCGATGGGCCAGACTTAGACTGCATGTTTACTCACGTCTCTTGTTCTTTTATGATTTTATCTTGTTTCCTCAATTTTCTTACTCCTTTATTTTCGATCTCTTAATCGTTTTCTTTCTTTTATAAATACATTTTTTATACAAATAAGGATTTTTTATTCTATTTCTTTTTACTTTTGTGACATCATATTTGAGTCGTCCTTCATACTAAAAGATAAAGAATAATTAATTTAAGTGAGAAATGAATTGAAGGCTTCAACTCACGTTGACACGATAAAAACGATAACAAGATAAGAGTACTTCTAATAAACATGGAAATGGAAAAATCAAAAGAGGATTTGTTTGTTCTCCCTTTTACTAGCATCTGACAGTGAGAGATATTGAATATACATACATATGATGCATGAGCTATGATGGAACAAATCATAACACAGATCTTGAATTACTACAGAGTGACACTTGAAGAAATCTCACGTGGAGAAAACATGATAACCCAAATTCAAAAGAGTCTATCATTCTTATATTTGCTTTGATGAAGAAGGCTCTTGGTAAAGGTTAATGGTTCAATTATTAATTTTATGGGGAAGTTATTATCTATTGTTTGATTGAAATACAACAAATAAATAAATAAGAAAATACAAAAGAAAACAAAACTGAAAAAAATTATTTAATGAGGCTTCAACTTTATGAATCAATGTTTGTACATGCATATAATATTGATTGGAAACAGGCAATAGTGATGAGGACAAATCATACATATATAATATATATATATATAGTATCACAAGTGGGAAAGGTAAAGATACACCACGGCATGCACATCTGCTGTGGGCCCCGTTCCCTTCATGCGCACAAAACATTATCTCTTCTCCAACATATACTAACTTTTTTTTATGGTACATTTAATTTATATAATTATTTAAGTTACACTCACCAAGTCACCATACACAAAAAGCAGATTGGGAAAGCCAGAAAGCAATCTTAATCAGATTGTGGAAGAAGACGTGGCAGCCTAAACACTGTTGCCTTGTCTTTTTATTGAGTTGCCTCCAAAAAATCTACAATAACATATATAATATATATGTTGTGTCTGCGATAGACAATTTTTTTTTTCTTTAAGTGCTGTTCTTTCATATTTATCTTAATATTAAAAGTAGACGAGTTTTCACTATTTTTTTTGTTGAAAAAAATAAATCTCGGAGGAGCTCAACAAGGTTACCAAGTGCTAAATTGCATTATATACACATTATATATTTTACTAAGAAGCCATTAGTGATCAAATAGCAAGACGGAAGATATGCTAATTGGCTATTATGTCAATATACTAACAATTACATTATTATTATTATATGAATAATATAAGCCAACTAATTCTACTGACCATGTCGGAGATCGGAAAGGGAGAAAGACCTATGAGATCTGAAGGCCGTGCAGCTCGTCGGTTTCTTCTCGCCGGCGCCGCGACCATGGTAGTTGAGGGAGGCAAACGCGGCGGTCGGGCGGCGATCTCTGACGCTGCCGCCGCCAAGTCCCTCGGCTTCCCCCTCCTCCTCTTCCTCTTCCTCGTCGCCCTCCTCCGCCACTGCGTGATCCGGCGAGAGGAGCGTGGACATGGAGGAAGAGGAGGAGGTGCAGACGGACATGAGCGAGCCGTAGGAAGCTCTCCTTGCCTTGAACGCCATGAGAATTCTTCTCTTCTTGTTGAAGGGGTTCTCCGGCTTCACCAGATCGGAGGAGCTCGCGCTCGCCACATCCGATAGGTTCGCGAACGACTTCGACTTCCCCGAGAAGAAATTTGAGAGCCCTCTCCTGCAAATTTATGCAACAAAAACCCAATTAAAACAACGAATTCGACGAGGGTTTGAAACATGCAGTTAAGATGCTTGTGGTTGTGGATCACATGAACAATACATGCATGTAAGCAAAGATAGCGCCGCCGGCCGTCGACTAAGAACAACTTACTTGATGGGAAGGGAATCGTCCAAGGAGTCCAATGAACCAAAAGCCCCTTCCTTCTTCTTGCTCTCCACCTCCTCCCCGTCGTCCTCTTCCGACGAAGAAGCGACGCCGATCGAGGAGCTCTCCGACGACTCCCCCGCTTCCGCCACCTCCTCTCTGGCTTCTTCTTCTTCTTCTTCCTCCTCTCCTATGCATGAGAAAACGCTCCTCTTCCTCACCAACGTCGGCGCCGCATCGGCGCCCTTCTCGACGCCACTGCCCGTCTCGTGTTTCTCCCCCCTTTGGAGGTAGACGGCAGGTGGAAGGCCGACGGTGGTGTCATTTAGCCCCACGCCGGAGAACACCAAAGAAGAAGACATCGACCTCGCCGGCGTCGTCCTCCTCCTTTTCTTCTATTACCGCTGCAATTGCTACTAGTACTCGGCGATCTATGCTTCAAGCCAAGGGTTAGAGACGTTGTCATCAATCGACGAAGCTATTTGGCGGCGCCGGCGCCGGCGGAGAAGGTAATAATAAGCCCGCCGGCGGCACAACTTACCATCGCATGCCTTTACTTCTTCCAAGGCCTCCAATGGATGATGCTATTTAAAGTACAGAGGCTTGTTTAATTTGCATGTGACCCCTCCTCCACTTTTAATTTTATAAACAGACCCTTAACGTTCCATTTTTCTCAAAAAAAATATAGTTTATACTAAAACAAAATAGCAAACATAAATAATTGATTGGTTAGCTTATTGGAAGATCAATTATTTATATTGCATCTCGATTTGGATTAATTTTATAAAAAAATAGTTATGGAATATAACATACGTATATTTTGTGAATTATTAGTTGGTACTTGGTAGTATATATGTCTATATACTCAGCTCGTTAGGATGTTACTTATATGTATTGTAAATTTGTAATACACATTTTGTTTTTATCATATTCTTGCCATTGTGAAAATAATTATACAACAGTAATTAAATATCTCATTTTTCAGGATTATACTCAATAATTAAATTATTCATTTAATGTCGTTTTTAATTTAAAAAAGTCTCATAAATAAAATCTTGTCAATAAACATTGAGTTTATTTTTTATGTCAATATTTACTGTCACATCTTAGTTTCTACACATTGCACTATCTTTTTTGAAGTATATGATTGAATTCGTAAAAACACCTGATCGAATATTCTCATTAATGATTATTGTTGAAGGTGTACAATGAATAATGACCCTATATTCATTATTTTAAATGAGAGGATAATTTCAATTAATAATCAAATTTAATTGTGTTCTGGGATCGACCAAACGGGAAATATTTTCTATTTGATAAAAGAAATATAATGTAGCGTATCATCAAATCCCGAACCTTGAATTCAGATTATTTCATTCTAAGTTAAATAAAAGGTATCTTTAGAACTAAATGCATATAGTATTTAGATAAATTATAGAGGGTTTGTAAAATGGTGATGGACAAGATAAAGTTCGACACGTTCGATTTGGCTCGGAACGTGTCTATCGTTTTCTGTTGCCACCCATAAACAAACACTTCATATATGCAACAATGACTTAGAAGATGGATAAAATTCTCTCTCTCTCTCTCTCTCTCTCTCTCTCTCTCTCTCTCTCTCTGCTTTTTGACCCGACGAATATTCTTCGGTTTTCATCGAGATGTTTTAAAGACCAAGCACCCTCTTAATGGATTGAAGAAGTGAAAAGTTTACATTTATTTTATTTTAATAGACTCATGTCTCTTCTTTAATTGGACAAAAACTATATTTTGCCGTTTACGACTACTACTCCGAAAGGTGCATACGTCTTCACACACATAATGCACATTCTATTGATTTTATCACCGATTTATTATTTTAATTGATAGTAAAATGGTATTGTATTATTGAAATTCAAAATCATCCTTATTTGAGAACCCTCACAGATCTCAAGCATTATCTGCATGAGCTCTAAATACTAGGATTATTATAAAAAAAGATACTGTCATGTTTAATTATAGTTAACGGTTTTTTTAGTATACGAGTTGTGCATTGAAAGTTCCTATAATTTTTTTTCTACATCTAAGTTTAAACCATAACTTTTCAATTATATTTTAAGAATGATATCCTTTTATCACTCTCCACAAGGTTTTCTTATCTATCTTTTGTTAATTCTTTTCGCACAAATAATTTTAATTATATTATACTTGTATACTCTATTTTAAAGTATGACCCTTCTCATGGCGAATATGCTTAGAGATGGAGTGCTGCCACCCCGGCAACCTTCCCAGGGGTGTCTTCACTGGCCATTATTTTAAATGATGTGATCAATCCTTTGCAGAGCACTCAACTAATTTAGAATCAAATTATAGTTAAAAGAGCTGATTTGCTGAAAATAAGAGGGTAATAATAAATCAACTTGAGCAAGTTATTCTTTCACGTTATTTTAAATACTGAGGAAATGGAGCAAAAGTAGGCTATCAATGTTCTCTTTGTTAACATGTTGATCTCATGATAATAGATAAGCATTCAAAACAAAGAATAAATACTTGTCAGTAAAGAATTTGCTTGAATTATGACTACATGGGTACCTTTGTTTGTAGATAGGAAAATTGGACCTCTTCAATATTACAATTTTGTTTTGATGAGATTGAACTCTTCAATTGTGACAAGCAAGCTACATCCATTGATTCAAACATGTGGAAATATAATTAATTAAGATGGCGAGAGATTTGATATCTGCAAAGTTATGCATGATTGGATGCACAAAAAGGGACTCGAAAAGGACATGGAACATATTTTGTGTTTTATTTTTACAATAGGAGGTTTTGCTGATGAGGAGACAAAGAGTGAGAGGATGTGATGCTTTCGTGCACTTAATTATATCCGCATTCATATTGTCTTATAGCAGAAGGCAAAATTCTTCTACACCTTTTACTGGTAACTACAAGCTTAATGAAGCATATTAAGATAATATGAAAGAAAAATAGGTCATAAACCAAAGGTCTTAGTTCTTTGGAAATGATGAAATATATCCATACAATTAATGTCCCTGCTGTGAACTACTGATGATGATAAGTTAAAGAAAGGTACTGTGGATGAGAAAAAGGTTGGTCCTCACATGTGAGGACCTTAATTTATCAGTTGGAGATAAGTCAATGAGAAGGGTAGTTAATAATTGGAAGAGTAACAGTTCATAAAGCAAAATCAGATAAGAAAATTTTATAGTTGGTAGACCTTGGAGTAGTTAAAAGTTAATGGCAGACAGGAATTCTACGGTTGGCCTTAAGAAATAACTTGTTTATCCTTCATAATCTATCAACTTGGGGAGAGAGAGAGAGAGAGAGAGAGAGAGAGAGAGAGAGAGAGAGAGCATTTGTTTGGATTAGACCCCAAAGATATCCCAAACTACTGATGAACGATTGGTTTAAATAGTAGTTAGTTGGACATGATAACAAAATCCGAACATATCATATTACCTTTTAATGCTCTTACTTGAGGTCACTGTTAAAAATTCGACTTGAAGTGGAATCAGCGTGTCAAATGAGTTACAATTGGATCCACTCATCCGAACTTTAACTGATTCAACTGGATTTCTATGTAATAATAATAATTCAAGAGAAAACCTTTTAATAATTATTATCTTATCATTAAATATATTAATTTAAAATAGTAGTTTTAGTTTCTGAAATATATGGATAATAGAATAATTCAAAATTTTTTTAACCTAAAATTCCAGTTAATTTTTCTTCCCTTCTTTTTATGATTTTCTTCTTATTTATTATCCTCTTGAAATATTTCTTTTCTTTTTTTTCTTTTTTCTTTTTTCTTTTTTCTTTTTTCTTTTTTCTTTTTTCTTTTTTTCTCCTAGCATCTTTCCTTTCATTTTCTCCTTTTTAGTTATTTCCTCTTTTTAATTCTTTTTTTAACATTTCCTATTTTCTATAAAGTGCTTTCACATTTTCTATCCTTTTTTGATAAATTATTACTCTTTTAGGCTCTTTCTATTAGAAATTTAAAGAAATTGATTAGACTTAATTTATCGGATCGTTCCGATTTTATCTTGTTATACCCAATTTATTTTTATCTTTTTTTTTATTTTTCATGCTCAATCGGACTACACTAGGTGCCAATTCATAATTGAACTGATCAGACTGATCGGTTGAATTCTAAAAATATTGCTTGTTCTGAATACCAATGTTGACATTAAAAAACTCCCTCATATTTCCAATGTTCACATTAAAAAAATCTCACTCCCTAATTTGAAATATCATATCAATTTTAACCAAAAATAATTATGGATTCGAGTTTTTTAGTTGATGGATGCACAAAGCTAATAGCATCATGTTTAAATCCGTTTGTGATCGCCATCTTAACTTGAAATTTTGTTCTACTTTAGCACCTGAACATTAAATTAGTAAGAAACCTTTCTGCAACCCTATACTGATCACAGAATATCCATAAAATGTATTATATCAACATTATCTCTTTCCAATCCAATGTAATTAATTAAAGAGATAGTACGTTATTGAGTACCTAGAACCCTAGATTGATAGATGCATCACCTACATAGCTAGATTAATAATATACTAATCCGATGATAAAGATTAACTCTTGCCAACTTTTGTTTGTTTGGTATCATTAATTGATTATTATTCAAAGGTCACAGGAAACACACCAATTGGTTTGATATCATTTTTTTTTATCATTCGCAATCAATAATATTTAACTGTCAATTTGTCATTCAAGGGTTCAAATATTCAAAGAGACACTTAAAAGTTTTTAATTTTCTTTATCAGACTCATTAATTATCCTGTTTTTTTTAACACTTTTTCATTGTATTACCTAAAGATATATACAAGTGGGTGTGCATTTAATTTAACTCTTTTAGAAAAGTAGATGAGATATGAGATGCGTTTAATTCATTTAGTTGGAAAATTAGTATATGAATGTGAATACATTTATGAAATGTAATAATGTGATAAGTAATTGAACTAAATAGTTGAATGGATGACTGATGGATTGGCCTCCAATGATATGCCACTGTCCACTATTGAATGGGAGGAAGATAATGTTGGGCAGACATGGATAATTCTTATCCACGTAATGTTTATGTGGTCGTCACATGGAACATGATGATGGCTAACAAAACAATATGGCATATCATTGGGGATATTCTCGACAGGGATGTGTATGTTATGTGTAAAATGTAGAGTAACGTATATGCGTGTGAATCATGTGTTTTACACATATGGTATATATATGTATCTTAGAATAATAAAATATATATACTTTTTATTATAAATGAGATCGAGATTGATTATTATCATTCCTTTTTTCATTTATCTTCGTTAATTTTAATTCCAACCTAAGTTCAAATTGATGAGTAAAGGAATTAAATTCGTTGTTTCGAAATAAAATTCAAAGGTTCAAAACTTTTCTTATGAACATATTTTTAATGTTCTCTATATTACAACACTTTTTTCATCTATTTCTACGTTTATTATCTTTTGTCCCTAAATATATCCCGATTTGACGATTAGGATCTTCCATTAAAAACTATCAATTTTTCAATTGACATTTTTCAATTTATTAAATGACCTTTATTAAAAACATAACAGACAATAGTTTAATAAGTATTAAAAACTAGAAAACACGAAGGAGAGGCGCCCTTTCTTGTACTTTTTTTCCTATTTTATTATAAGATATTATGTTTATATAAATTTCAAAAATTATATAACATTCTTATTATATATAGCCAAGGGCATACGCATCATTTAATAAGCTGAAATTTGTAGGGATACTTTTTTTTACAATAGAAAGATCTAGTTGTCAAATCGGAATAATTTTAAGGATAAAAAATAATAAATTTATGTTTTATTGTTAGATGTGAAAATAAGTTACACATGATATGTTAGAAAAAAAAGTACAATTGAAATTATGCTTAAATAATGCATTAACTAAATATGATAATTGAGGTCTATGGAGGTGTTGATAACTTTGCAAATGTAATACTTGTAGGATTGTTGGCTCAATTTTACATGACAAGGTTCATGTGATAAGTTTCCATGGGGGGTTGGTGTGGAAGGAAAAATTAGGTAGGTGAGAGAATGAAAACCTAGTACGACGAGGGGTGAAGTGAGATCACCACCATGGAGCAGCACTACCACCACCCGGACAACTGGAACCATGATGAGTTTCTTCCAACTTGTGACCTCCATCCCCCATTAAGGACCACAAGCACCTGTTTGACATGCATGCATGAGACAGGCCTAAGTTTGGTCTGAACATCGCAAGCATCCATAAGCGGGTCCCAATTCATGCACTGCATGCCCTTTTGTCAGTTGGCGTCGATGAAAGGTATTATGTAACAAACGTTCTTAATGAGAATATCATCTGGTATCTAAGATTGATTAGCATAACACAAGAATGTTGTGATGGAATTCACTTCTAAGATTCGTGGATAATGAAATTTCATGAAAGATTGTAAAAAAAATTATGAGTTAAATAAATTGGTTGATTCGTCTCGATTATAATTTTTTTCATATCTAATCCTAAATTATATATTTACAAATGGTACCTTTTATTTTTATTATACTAAGTAAATAAGGATAAAATGACCTTCATAATTATTGAAATAACAAGTTAACAACATTTTGAATGAAAATAAGTTTGGAGCCTAAAATTTATAAAATTATAATTTAACATCATATGGGGAGAAAAGTCATAATTGAAGAGGATATCAGAAAAAAATATCCTAAATAAAATTGTCGACAAATTATGTGTCTCCTCTTTGTTTTTGGCAAAATGCACGATTTTTTGTTGAATTTAAGTCGATATCATTGTAACCAATCAATAATTGATAAATTAGCATTCTAAATAAAACAGACTGTTAGATCAATCCTTGATGTCAACAAATATGACAAGAAATGGACAAAGAAGGAATTCGAAACATAATTCACTATGTTATTTTTGGTAATTTGACTTCACGTATCAAGACTTAATTTATTGATAATACATCCAATTGTAAGCATGAAGCAAATGAGTTCCTAAATCATTCAATTTTGTTTACTACGCCATTTGAGCGGCAAGGAATATGTGCGTTATTGGCAACGAATAGTAATTCGATGAATGCTACCACCCTTTTTCTTGTCAGTGGAACTCAAAGAATTGAAGGACGAATAAACTCAACGATGCACATTTATAAGGTCTGATAGTTTAGTGGCCATTAGCGTTGATATTTTTTGCGAAATCATAAGACATCAATAATAACAACAAAGTCTTATCCCACTAGATGGGAAATGAAATAAGACTCCAACTGCCAACCTTTCAAGAGGTTGGTAGCACCTCTTACCATCTATCTAAATCATGAGACATCAATATTTCATTTTTTTAGAGTAAACTTTCCTCTTATAAGTTCGCCTATGATTTTGTACA
Organism: Pontederia paniculata; assembly: GCA_001647135.1. NCBI lineage: Eukaryota > Viridiplantae > Streptophyta > Magnoliopsida > Commelinales > Pontederiaceae > Pontederia > Pontederia paniculata. The sequence continues at coordinate 10,907 of LTAE01003704.1, forward strand.
AATATTAAATATGTTGGGGAAAAAAAGGGCAACCTGTTAGACGGTCAATGCAATAGTATGAGAGAAAAAGGTCCCAGAGAGAAACAAACACTGTTATCTCCAAATTTCTACAGGTGTCTTTTGACATGGCTTCTGATGTGTGTTCAAAACCTGTTCTTTAGGGAAGATGATTGCAGCGAGGCCCGAATAACTTTTAAGATTTTAAAGCACGTGAAGCACAAAAAAGATCTCAAAGCTTTTGTATCATAAATGACAGATAGGTCTCATGACAAGTCACCATTTCAACTTCAATTTACTATTGCAGTACTACGAACTATCAGGTACAAAGGGTAAATGCTATATGTGCAACGACTTACAGGTAGTCCAGTGGAAGAGATCGATAACTTGAAAATAATGTGCCACAAGATTGTGGTGCATGATGATCCAGACTTTCCTGACACAGAATCGACCATCGAGAGAGGCAGCAAGTGGCGACGTTGACTTCAGATTGAGTTTGGAGTGGGAGCATCCGCACATGAGAGATACCACAGATGGTTTTTCCACTAGAAAATCAAGATCAACTGAAATCCTTCCATCCAAGCTACCAAAAAGAAATGTAGTATGGAGCACCATGTATCTATTAAGAATCTAGCATACAAAAACCTCACCATCTTGATACTTAAATCAACACACTGCATTTTCCATGACAACTGATCTATGATATTCTATTTGCAATGCTTGAAGTGGCATAGATCTTCAAAGATTGCTCCGGTATATACGTCAAACCTGATAGAAACACACTTAGAAAGTTTTCAGTCAACCCCACAAAAAATGTAAACCAACAAGAAGCTTATACACTTCCACTTCATCAGCTTCTATTGCAGAAAATGTTCAACGTCTAACGGAGGTTTTAGTTCTAATTTAGCAAAGGAAAACACAATCAGAATACTTTTTTTTTTGAAAGAACAATCAGAATACTATCATGAGTTCATGACTTGCTAACTATCCAGATTCTTTCCTTTTTAAGGTCAACTAAACAGTTGATCAAGTGAAATCCACTTTATCAAGTTCATACAAATGAACTTAAATATAAAAAAGCCCAAAATATTCCACGACTCAAACAAAAGTTCAAGATTAACTAGTTCATGACATTAATTTCAACAAAAAACTGTTTAATGTATACATGTAAAGGTTTAAGGTATTCGAAGATTAAATGAATACTTAAGTGAAACGAAAGCAACTAACTTGGTTTACACTGATTAAGTATTAGTACAACAAAAATTCTCAAAGGCTTGAAGAACATTCGAATTATACAATTGTACATAATACCGAAGAATTAACATGAATAATTGGTCCTTGTAAAAGTGATTTTGAAGACATTGAAATATACATGTCAAATGAATTAAATTTTACAGGTTGAACACTTGATAGTGGAAATAATTTTCAAGGATATCATTATATGTAACTTGAAAACAAAAAACCACTAGCACAAATTTGTATCAACCTATGTCAAAATATATACAATTGTTTATCCACCCCAAAAATAAGGATTATTTTCTTGACATACAATGCACATGATAAACAAAATTTTTTTTTTTTGAGACGGATAAACAAAATATTTGAATGCTAACATGTTTTTAACTTGAAAAAAAATCTACCAGTAATTTATATCAACCACGGAAAGATATATACAATTGTTCTGCAGGATTATTTTCTTCACATCATTAAGAATTGTGCGTGAAGTTTAAACATTGAATGCAAAAAAGAGATCATGAACACAAGAAGAAAATTTAAATTCCAAACCAACCTTTCTCAAGGATAACATTTTTTTAACTTGAAAACACAAAAAAAAAAATACTACCACTAGTTTATATCAACCTATGTCAAGACACATACAATTGTTTATCTACCAGAAAAAAAACAAAATATACAATTGTTCTGAAGGATTATTTTCTCGACATAGAATGCACATGATAAACAAAATATGTCAAATGATAACATATTTTTCAACTTGAAAACAAAAAAAAACAATCAGTAATTTATATCCACCGACGGAAAGTCATATAAATATTAAATATTATAATATATATATAGAGAAAAGACCTACAGAAAGATATATACAATTGTTCTGCAGGATTATTTTCTTGGACTGAATGCACAAAATTAGAAATTGCATGTGAAGTTGAAACACTGAAAGAACAACGAGATCATGAACACAAGAAGAAAATTTAAATTCCAAACCAACCTTTCTCAAGGATAACATTTTTTTAACTTGAAAACACAAAAAAAAAAATACTACCACTAGTTTATATCAACCTATGTCAAGACACATACAATTGTTTATCTACCAGAAAAAAAACAAAATATACAATTGTTCTGAAGGATTATTTTCTCGACATAGAATGCACATGATAAACAAAATATGTCAAATGATAACATATTTTTCAACTTGAAAACAAAAAAAAACAATCAGTAATTTATATCCACCGACGGAAAGTCATATAAATATTAAATATTATAATATATATATAGAGAAAAGACCTACAGAAAGATATATACAATTGTTCTGCAGGATTATTTTCTTGGACTGAATGCACAAAATTAGAAATTGCATGTGAAGTTGAAACACTGAAAGAACAACGAGATCATGAACACAAGAAGAAAATTTAAATTCCAAACAAACCTTTCTCTTTTACAGCTATCTGCAGTGTATCAAGTGTAATTATACCATCAGTCAAAGGAAGAAGCTCAAGCTTGACTGCGGCACTTGAACGAGCAGGAACACATCTGCACCATATGTGATAATGTCTGAGACATACGCCATAGATTAATAAATCAAATTTGCAATATCCTTACCCTAAAGGAACTGTACTTTGCAACCATAGATGGGTAAATCCCAAGTTATTACTTGAAATTGCATCTGAGAGTGTAGCAGTCCAGTGCTCCAAAGTGTTGAATTTTTTTTCACCATTGTGACTCACTTTTTTATTATTTGCTACAGTCAGAGGAGAGCTCAGTTTTCCTGAGCCACTCCCATTATTAACATTGGAGTTTAGTGGTGCTCTCGGTGTAGACGTTAATGATAAAACTGAAGGAGGTGCAGATGACTCTGGAGCTAGTACAGTTAATGTGAGATCCTCAGAGGTTAAATTTGTAGCTTTCAAAGTTAACACCTGAAATTTTTTTCAAAAAAAAAAAAGTTAACACCTGAAAACAGTTACAAAATTCAGAATTAGCAAATAACAATATTTCCAAAACTATCAGAAGAAAATGAAAATAACCTGAAGAGGAAGTTGAGGTACTCTAGCATTTCCACCAATATTTTCAGGATAAGGCTCTGATGCAACAGATATCATGAGATCCCTTGCAATCTGTGGCCGCCAATCAGTTGGTTGTTTGAAAAACAACTTAGATTCTGTAGAAATAGCAATTCAGAAAAAAAATATTAAACTATCTTATAGTCTGGGATTTAACAAAAGAAATTGTCATATCGGCATATATATTACCAGTATAATTGCAGCGACATGATACCATAATAGAAAAGTGGTCCGGAGTGGAAGAAATGTTTCTTCCTTCGCTATTTGGTGTCTTGTGTGCAACTGATCCAGCAATGCCCGATTTTGAATTTTGAACCATCTCAGTTTCAACCTTACAAGTTTTGCTTCTTGTACTAGCCATTTTGAGAATGAAAGAATGTTCTTCACCGACCCTGAACAAGTGATAATTGATTTCACTAATTTCCTTTCTGACATAATAATATTAAAAAAAGAGTGAATGTTATGTTTCATTGTCCAATTTTGATAGTGTCATCTATATCGAGAATTTCAAATCATTCCCAGGAAATTCCCAAGTAGTTTTAAAAGTATTGAGGTATGTGTTTCTTTTTAAAAAAATTCCGGCTATGCATAATTTATACAGACCTTGATATTGGTTGAAATGCCAAAATGTAGCAAGCATAGATTCCAAGCACATGGTAGGATGATTAACTGAGATTCTTTTGTTTCTTTCTTTGAATAGACAAAAGAGAGACTTAAGAGCAAGCCCGAAACATTGCATACACTTCTGGTTTCTCTTATTGTTTCAAACAAGCTGCTTGAGGCTTAATTTCAATCATAACAAAATTGTGGTCTTACATATGTCTACACCTCTATAATTATAGTCCTAACTCAGATGAGTACCACTTTTGCTGGTCCAACAATGCAAATCTATAACAATAGTTATTGCATATTTAGGCCAAAAGATTAGCAACTTATTATGGTGATGATTATCAAATCAAATTTCAGCCAAGGTCTATGTAGTTGAAATAATTAAAAATATACTAGCATTTGATATGTGACTGGACCAAAAAAATCACAAAGAATACAAGATGGTAAGAGTATCCGAATGCAACCTGAGTGCAAGATCAGGTAAGCTATGCCCATTTCCTGACTCTATACTCGCAATTGGTAAAGATATAGGCGAACTTCCTTTTGATGCCTCCTCAAATACAATAGTTATCGCATCCAGATAAATAACTAAATCCGGTATATGGGCTGGAGAAATATTCTGCAAAGTCACATAAGATTTGATCTCATGGAATAGATAAACTACTGCTGTGAACTCAGAAGCTAATAGATATATTAAGAAACATAATACCTTAATTTGAACACATAAGAGATCCTCAGTGGTGCATTCAGCAGCAAAAGAATGAATTTCTACTGGTTGAACAATTTCAAACTTTCGCCGCCACCTCCTGCCTGGTAAATATATGCCTTCCAACCCACAATGCACAGAGAAGCGTTCTGGCTCCAAAGTAACACCACGAAATGATAGAAGTCCCTCATTTCCTACATTTAGATTCTTTACAGTTTTCTCTGTGGAAAGGTGATCAAAATCTTCATGGTCAAAAGCAGGTTTTGTGCTTGAAAAAGGTACCCCACTAACTTGAGGAAGTGAAGGCATGGAATAGCTTCTGAAGTGACCAAAAGAAAAAATCTGCGACCCAGATGCAGGATATACTGACTTTTGAGATGTACTTGAGCTTAAAGGAGGTGACAATGGACGAGGTGGAGGTAGAGTGCGATCTAAAGGATATAACCAATTAAGCAGCCCCCCACATGGATCATCATGATTTAAAATAGGTATGTTGTCGACATGTTCCAATGAAGAATCAGTAGGTTGACACTTCTCAAATTGAAGAACCTCCAGAACAGGGTCTTTTAAGTCACTGATTCCAACATTTACTTGTAAAAGAACCTGCACCCTTCCAACAGACATAATAAACATGATCAGCTATTGGAAGAGTAAAGTGGAATTTCTAACTTCTAGAAAGGACAATAGCTAAATTCAATCACTTTAAAAATCAAATGAACATAATAAGCCAGTAGGTACAGTGATCTAAGAGAACTTTCTAATTTCTATATAGTCTTACTTCAACTTGTAGTTGACCCAGGGATCTCTTTCTTTGAATTATCCAGGAATGCTTTGTTTGATTTGCAAACTGACCTATATCATCTTTACTGACAAACGGAAGTCCTAATTCTTTTAGCTTATATTGTAATCTTTATTGCCTTGTCCTACCTACGAACACTCATTAAGCTTATGGATGTACACATTGTCACTGTAATTTTCTTCAATTATTACACCTGGTATAATGGATTAACATAATGCATTCCCGTTGCAATTTTCAGTCACAAGGCAATAAAGTTCATGTGTAACATAAATTGGAGGAAAATGAATTTCAAAAGTTTTTTAAGGTATAAGATTTTATAGAATACAATATCATAATTTACTATACATTGAAATTTATTGAACTATGGCTCACAGAAGCTGATTACAAGAGTCATGTGGTATTTCTAATCAAATTAAAGCACAAAATCATTAATTTACACAAACACACATAATAGAGCAGAAGGACCAGACATACCACTATGTCGCCATTTGACAAGGAGAAGCATTTGATTGTATTTCTAGCTAGTCCACCAGATGCATTGCCATCGAAATGCCCCTTGTCAACGATCGCATTTACAAGACTGCTTCTTAAATCCTTTGTTGATTCTCCATTTGGGTGATTCTTCTCCTTGCTTGTCTTGGATTTATTTAAGGATGGCACATTTCTTTTGGACCAAAGTTGTTCATCAGACTCTGCAATCCTAACGAAGAAATTTGAATTTCTAAATCTTTCTAATATATTTTCAGTTTGTTGTTTATGGTCTTCCATCCGAAGGAGAGATTCAGTTGCTAAAATGTCCTGTTTACGACTCGAGTGATTATCAGTCAGAACAGCTTCATCATTGGTTTCACCATTTTGACCAGGAGATTCTTCATGCATGCCACTAGCATTCCCATTACTGGATTTATTTCCCATATTTTCAAGCTCTTGTTTCTCATTTGGACTACACTTACCACTTCGAGACATCACTGCAGCGACTCGAAATGGGGTTATGATTTCTGTCTCTTGATTGGATGCTGATAAACAGACAAGTACATGAATCTGCTCACCTGTGAAAAGAAGAATACAAATCATAAAGAAGCATCATCTGAAGAACTATTAGAGTTCATACAGTATGCACTAGAAAGAAGAACACACCAGGAAACAGAAAGTGACGGTCCAAAGGCTGCAGCTGCAATATATTTGCAGCATTATCCCAATCAGCAGGAAGCTCCTCTGTAAGTACATTTAAATATCAATAATCCTGACTCCCTGAGCAAGAGAACTTACAAATGCTGGTCCAGGATTATAAAATAAAGTAGAAAATTGTAGAATCTTCATATGTATACAGCTAATCAACCCATAATGATTGAGTTTAACTAACGCAAAAAGACACAAAAGTGTAGAATGAACAAATAATTCAAGATTGGTCCAACGGGACCTACGTGGTTAGTTCGTAACACACAATCATGTTATCAGTTCCATCCGCAGGGGCACAGTTATTTCTTCATTTTTTTTTAACTTGGTGGCTCCTCAATAATAGAAGTGGAGACAGTCATGCAACAAAAAACAAAGAAACAAGGCATCATTTACTTCTTTAATCTCTCCGCAGTGACAATCAAAGCCAGCAACAGCTGTGATCTAGTGCAGCAAATAAGATAGCAATGGCTATGATCAAGGGCACCACCAAGGCAGCACCAGCATATCTAGGCAGCTGACATGGTTTTTAAGTTGCATCTTGTTGTTCTTTTTTCAATTTACTTTGGAAGTGACAACTCCCTTCACGGTGGTAGATCAAATCTGGCAGTTCATTAACAGGTTCTTCTTGACTTTTTCTTTTACTTTTCATTTATTTCTGAAGCCAAATCCCACAGATTGATAAAAGAGAGTTTAGAGTTGATTATATCTGGTTCGAGTAGTGGATGTGATCAAATCAATTGAAACCAGTTCAACATGAACCACCAAGATCTAGACCTCAGAAATAATACAGTCAACTTAGTTGTATAATGCAGTGCACATCATGATAGAGTTTGGAACACTAGTGTCATAAGAAGTTCATGGCATATGATCAATCTAACCAAGAAAGTAATATGTATTTTGTCCAGATTACTCATTCTTAATCTTGAACAGAATAAAAACAGACTGTCTTATCCCAGTACCAAGAATTAAGATGTAGGAAGAGGGAAATGAGAAGAATGTTCACAAGCAGGCATAGATGAACAACAACAAAATTATCTCTCTTTTTCTTTGTAATTGACATAATTTATCAAGTTATATGCATCTAAAATTTCAACCATCAAGTTTAATAGCTTATTCCAGATAAACATAGGCCATCAAATAATAAAAATGAACAAGCCAAATTAAATAAGCCTTTTACTGAAAGTATAAAACGTGAAAGTGGACATACTAGATGGTACAATTATCCATCCTTCTTCTTCTGAAACATCAACATGATTCCCAACAGGAGCTCGGCCTTTGGAACTGGATTCTGATGTTGCCCCACTAGCATCAAAAGTTCCATCACCATCCACTTCACCCTCTTCTCCGGTGAAGGTGTAAGGATCTTCAGCAATAAGGCCTTCTAAAGTCGTAGCTGGTTTTGATGTAGTTCTTGCAAGCTTGTCATGAAGAACCTGAGGCGAACTAGGGATATCTGGAACGACAGGTTGGGTGGTGCGAAGTAGAAAGTTCATTGCTTTCCTGAGAGCACCGGCAACTTAGTTCCCTGTTTGGTACCATTGCCAACACAATAAGAGAAAAATTCAACTGAACCCAAACATAAGTGAACTAACCTTTTTCCTAAAGTTAACAATACAAACGAACTAATTGAATGTGCAATTGTGATTTGTCAACGGATTCTTTTAGTGAATACCACAGATCAAAGCAGAAGTGACACTAAAGAAATAAGATGAACAAGTAACTTAAGACAATCTGACTAAAATTGAGTTACTAATCATTCCACGGGAAGCTCACACAACTTCAGGATAACTTCAAACACAAGAATTAACCAGTGGAACTCAAAGTTCTAGACGGGAATACTACATTAGAACCTAGTTGCTCGACTCCTTTACACGAGTAAATTATTTCCTATCAAGTGCCACATGCCCTAAATTCCAATCGAGACAACAAAAATAGCAAATAGTAATGGCACAGTAAAAGTCAGATCTGGATCTCAAAGTCGAACTTCCAAGGATCAAGAAACCCTAATTTTAAAATTAAAGGTTCGATAGTTAAGAAGGGTTACCTTGGTCGGAGTCGCCGGCGATGAGTCGCCGGGAAGAGCCACTTCACTGCCGAATCACTTTCTTCTGTGGCGGTATCGGCGGTGGGGGAGATCGGGGAGGTCGAGAATGCCGGCGGTTGAATAGAAAACGGTCGGTGATCGGCGAGCGGCCAGCGGCGGGCGGCGGGCGGCGATCGGATCGAAGCGACGGGTACGAGAGAAAGAGGAGAGAATTTTTAGTTCGTTGTGTTCATTTGAGAGTTTGGAGTAGTGAGCACATGGGCGCCAGATATGCCCATGCCACTGGCTCACCTAAAAGCCTTGTTAAACCTAATCACATTTTAAATTCAACATTTAGAATCCCCTTCCATGCATAATTACGGTTGATCTGCATGACCTCACTTAATTTTATAAATTGATTATTATATTTTTCTATTTGTTTTCTTTTTTTTCATCTATCGATATCAAGGCTACTAATATTTCGACGTAAAAAATAAACCTGAATAAATTAACATACTCTGAAATAATTCGAAACTATTGAAATTTAGCTTTAAGATATACTCTCACTAATAACTGTGTCAACTATTTTTTTTTTCTCATTTTGACCCATCATGGATATGTGAAATGAATCTGTCTTTTTTTTTCCCTTTGTCAATTATAAATTCAAGAATATTAAAAATTTTCGAGGACTTCATTACTAACCAAATGCTATTAGCATTTGACGCGTATAATGATTTTAAAAGAAAATAATAGTTTACTTGCCAGTTGCTATTCAAGTTGAAAAATGTCCAGAGGAAGAAGGGGAGATGTAGGGTAAACTTATTTTACCCTTATTTTCAAATTTTGTAAATTATTATTTTTTATTGTCTGAAGATGAACAGAAGTTAAGTTTCATTGTGGAATTTGGTCCGTTAAAAAATTTTATCCAAACAAAAAAAAATCTATTAACATATTTCCTGTTTTGGGCCTCATTAAGTTTAATTAATTAGCATATTAAGCGTTGATAAGATTAGGAAAAGGGCCCAAATCTGTATACATCATGCTCCGAGCACAATGTTGTACAGGAATATGCACTATGATATTATTTGTTAAAGAAATTGCTCTGTCAGTTAATTTAAAGCTCTTTTATTGGAAACAGAATAATGACAGATTTGATCTGAATGTTGAGACTAAATATATAGTGAGCTTGCAACCGAAAAATATATAGTGACCTGCGATGCATGATCGCACAAAGTTAAAGTTTTGAAGAAAATACATATTGCAGAAGGAAAATTTTGTCTTCCTAACATTCACATATTTTAATCATTGACAAAATTACACTTGATGCTATTTGTGATTGGTTAGGAGAACTTTTATGTCATATTTGGATGAAGGGGTGGAAAGAGATGGGATTGAATTATTACATTTTAGGCTATTGCAGAAGGAAAAATATATATTTTCCTAACATTCACGTGATTGGTAAATAACTTTTAACCTATGTTTGAATGAAATTGTAGAGAAGGATGGGATTAAATTAGGTGATTCATCTCATGTTTGGATAGAACTTTCTAAAAAAAAAAGACTTGAACTCCTCTAAAACTAATTTCATCAGAAATTAATGAAATTAAGAGAAATTATTTATTCTAAACGATTTTACCCTTTATTCTACTTGTTATAGATCCTTTATTTTTCTATTTTGTTAGAACAAAAAACATTTTCTAAAAAAAACAACTCTTTCCTTTCTTCCAAAAGTAAAATTCATAACACTTCTCACCCCTTTCTTTCTATTTTTTTTTTGTCCTTCCTCTTTTCACTCATCCATCCAAACAAAACTTTAGTCTTAGGAAAGGAAGGATATAAAAGTGCTCAATGCATAATGTAGAGATTGTTGTATAACCCTTTTTCTAGATCCTCCTACTGATATATCCAAATTCTGATGTGAAGGAAGGCACAGCACTTTTTTGTTTTTACCCAAGTGCTCTATCAAATGTTTCTTTGCTCTCACATAAACATGGTCAGCAGGTCAACCTCCAATATCTAACTCAATACTGTAAAATTGTCGATTCTGATGTACATATAAGCACACATATGAAAAAAAAAATACATAACATAAATATTGATTCCAGGTACATAGCAGGAGTAATCACAGCATTTGAGAGTAGAAATCTTAGCTGCTTTATCTTCACCTTTGTGTTCTACATTATAATGGGCTTAATCTCCTTTGGAGAACCTCAACGATAAAACAAAGCGAGAGTCGAGATATATATCACCACAGACTTCAGTTAAATAGTAGACATCCTGAAGAGATAATTTAGAAGCTTTGAGCACTCACAAAATTTTAACATTTCTCCATAGAAAAGCACTACATATCCTTATTTCGTGGCAGAGATGTCAGAACGCAAACAAAGAGTACATACACCTGCAGCAGTTGGGTACCTTGCCTTACTAGAAAGTAGAGAATTAGAAATGTTGATAGCCATTGACAGAAATTAGAGAGAAATGTTGATAGTTAAAAGCATTTCACTCTTGCCAAGCTAGTCGGATGAAATTGAGAGGTAATCATGATCTTTTATACTGTAACTACAAAAGTGAAATTTTATCCTGGAACAGTAATCAAGCTGCTAGGGAAGGCATTACCTCTATGGCATGCAGTGGATAGAGCATTTCTTTCTGTACTAGCGGATAATGAATTTAGTTTTTGTTGTCAACAAAATTAAGGCTCAGAGCTAAAATTGACACTGAACAAATCTATCACATTTTATACAAAGAAGGCTTAAGATTCACACTGAGATTCAAGATAATAGGGTTGATGAGTTGAAGCATTTCCATGTGTACAGATCAATGTTTAGGTACAAGCAACTGAGCAAAGTCTTTGAGCACCCAGAAAAAGAAATTGAAATTGAAAAGTTGACATTATAAACAACAGGAGACAGTAATATCATGGTATTCTTTTTCAAAAAAAGTAATATCATGGTATTATGCAAGAACTGCATAACTGTCCTCCCAAAAGAATCGCATAACTTCAAATTGCAAAAATGCAAAGGAAACTTTATATAACTTGTAACTGCATGAATAAACTGACTAACCTAGCAAATAAGTAAAATGTGTGCCAAATTCATTTGAAATGAACAACAAAAAGCAAAAGTAGCTTCTATGTCAATGATAAGAGAACAAATTGAATGATCATAATAAAAGTATCATTAATATACAAGGAGTTATATTGCTGGACAAGGTCCAACTTCTTTGTCCCTGGGGCATGCAACAACATCTAGGTATAGGGTTTCAGAAACTAACTAGGTTTCATGTCTGAAAGACAAAGAAGATGGAATGCTCCTACTTGGAATACAATGATATTTACAGGTAAAGGATACATGGACAATCGCTTTTCCAATCCCAGAAGTGAAATGACAAGTAAATGGAGAAATGTATCATGTGGTTTCACCTAGATGTATAAAGGATAATAATTATAATGTAGAAATCGAAACTTCTACATAAGACCTGCTGAGCAAAGAATCCCAGAACCAACATCCACTAAATTCTTTTCAGAAGCATATTTCAGTCCTTTTCTACAATTTGATGATGCAAATGTGCGCCCTTCGATTTGTTAGCTTCCAGTTTGAGCAGTTCGCACTTATCAACCAGAAATAAATCGAAGGTTAGCCACCAATCAAGGTCCTGTCTCTAATGAATAACCATCTGAATCAGTTTTCTTTGAATATGTCGTATTGCCCTTTTGTTGAACACTTTCAACTAATAGATTTTGCTAGTTGATTATCCATTCAACATAATGGTGATTAAGCTGCTATCCTGTCAAGGTTGAAGCCGATCGATATATGCCAGTCACCATGCTGTTAACTTTACCATTGGAGTGACTAATGTTCAAGCTCATTGACCTCCTGGGCCTATTCTGGAAAAGGGACCCAAGCATCTGTTCTAGTGATTCGGACGTGTACTTAGCATACTTGCTTGAGCTAGCATCTTGCTCGACAAGAGGTCCATAACTCTGCATAAAGCTCCTGTAGACTGGAACAATTGTCTGGATCACTGAATGACACATTTTCTCCCTTAGGTCCTTTTCAGATATGACCCAATTTGACTGCTTCTGGTATATATCATCAAAAGTCTCATTGAATTTCTTCAACCGCTTCTTCACCAAATCCCGAGCTGTGGCTCTCCCCCCAGAAAACAAGAGCAGACCTTCCCGGCTCAGCAATGGAGGGAGTTTTGCCCAGCTCTCCCTCAAAAACGATGTGGCATAGTACTCCTTATACTGCTCATGCTTTCTGAACCAAGAATCCCCCAACAGCTCTCCAAGTTGTGTCCCTCTCAAATGCTTAAAGAAGTGCCAGTGCGTGTTCATCATGAACAGGTAGGAAAGTATTATGTCCTCGTAGCCCTTAGACCAAGTTTCGAAATTGGCCTCCAGGGCATTAACAATATTTAGAATTGCATCAGTCAGTAGCCTCTCTTGAAACTTTTCCTGCTTCCAGCTCCGATTTATAGTCAAAATCTGAGTTAGAACCGGCCGGTAACCCACACTGAGAAGCTTATTGCAGTAGTCCGTAATGAAGCTCACCAACCTTGGAACAGCTCCATCAGACGGAGGTGGCATCTGCCTCTGCAACTCCACCTGAGACAAGAGCTCCCAGAAGATCTCACAAGCGCCATCTACCACTCTCTTGATAAGATCCCTAGTTTCGTTCTGGATTTCGGCATAAGCCTTTCCACCAAAAAGCCGATTAAAATCCAATCTTATCTTGCTCAGTGATGCAAAAAGATCTAGCAGTTTGAGGAGTTTGATGGGATCTTTCTTTGCCTCTGTAACAGTCTTTCCGAATCGAAGGAATGAAAGGATGCCAGCTTCCGACGCGACCTCTGCAAAGCAAGACGCCGCAACGTCAGTTGAGGCCCGCTCAAACACCTCGTTGCAGAGCTTGTACTCGGCCTCAAACAAATGCTTGACGGCGAACTCAAGGTGACGCCCCCATTTGTCGATGTGGCCCTCGATGCTTTGCACGTTCTCGAAATCCGCCGACGTGATCTCAAGGTAATCGAGATCGAGCGCCCGGAGGCTCGCCCGAACATTCGAACCCCGGACGTCGATATAGCTTGCAATGCAGCGATCGAGCCGATCGTTAGCGGTCATGCGCTCAAGGATCGCGAGGAGCTTGTGGATGACTGGAACCGGGAGAGGAGATGGAGCGATGGCGGCGGCGGAGCCAGCGGATGCGGATGTCATGGGAAGGGGAATGGTGTGCTCGGAGAGAAGGCGGCGGAACTCGGCGTCGAGCTTGTCGAGCGCGGCGGCGAGGAGGCCGCCGTCGAGCGGAGAACGGGCGGACTTGAGCGACGAGAGGGAGTTCTTGAGTTGGGAGATAAAGCGCGGGTCGGCGAGGGCGTTGTCGTCCAGGTAGTCCACGATGTCGTCGAGCCACTGCACGGCCAGGCCGCAGTTGTCCGTGAGGAACCGGAGTGCCTCCTCGAGGCGCTTGAGGATGGAGAGGTAGCCGGGGAGGTCGGCGCGAGGGTCGGAGAGGAGCGGGCGCTCGAGGCCGTGGACGGCGTCGAAGACCTTGAGGACGGCGGCCGCGGGGCCGACCGCGCGGTCGATGTGGCCGCCGACCTCCGCGAGGGCCTCCCGGTCGGCGCGGATCGGGCGGACGGCCGCCTCTAGGGAGGGGAGCCGCTGCTGGATCTCGTCGAGGCGGGGGCCGGCGCGGGCGAGCGCGGCCCCCAGGACGCGGGACTTCTCGAGGCTCGCGCGCAGCGACCGCTGCGCCGACACCAGGCTATCGACAGCCCGGTCTTCCATCGCCGCCGACCGCCGCTTGAAAAAAAATAAAGAACAAAAAGGGAGGCAGAAGCGGAGAGAGTACAAGGAGAGGAGGGTGGTGGATGGAGGAGGTGGGGATAAAAAATGTGCACCTCTCTCTCTCTCTCTCAATTAAACAGAGAGAATTGAGAGCATGCGTTGTTTTTGACGTTGTTAAGCGAAGCGAAGCAAACAAAACGATTTGGAATTGCGAGGGAGTTTGGATTTATAGGGACAGCAGTGGATTAACTAAACGTTGACGAGGGGGCTAAAATGGAGAAGAGGAGGGTGTTGTGACTTGTGAGAGAGAGTCCCCCTGTGGCAGGGGAGTGGGTTGGTGAGGAGAGGAGAATAAGGAGGAGGAGAAAGAAAGTTTAAACTTTGCAAGGAAGGAGAGAGAAAGGTTGGAGATTTGGAGAGAGAGTATATGCTAAAAGGTCGAAGGAAATGGAGAGAGAATTATGGAGTGAAAGTGTAGGACAGGGAGGAGGAGGAGCAGATGGAATTTTTAGGATGGCAGGGAGTGGAGGAGTGAGTTGGTGAGTTTGGGGGCCTGTGGCCTCTGTGTGGGGGCATGGGCAGTTTCTTTGTTTTGCTTCTTGTATTGATGTGAGATTGGAGAATCTTGACAAAGAGTCTCTCTGGCCCTGGAACAAGGTCAGGAAAAGGAAATCTCTCTCCTCACTTCTCTCGTTTTCTTTTTTTTTATTTTTTTTTTCTTTGAGATGGGGATTAACCAGTAGTTAATGATTGGACACTAGTTCGGAATGAAGTTTGAAGATGAACTCATGCAGATTAATGTTATGTTTTAGTTTGAAGGAACTCTGAGTAAATTAAAGTTGTGTTTGGATATTTAAGTTAGGATGGGTGGGGAGGGGAAGGAGAAAGAAAGATGGGAAGAGAAAAGGTGGAAGGTATTATGAAATTTTTGTTTGGATAGAAAGGAGGGGTATGATATGAAGGGGTTATTTTTTAAAAAATTATTTTGCCTTCAAAAGATAAAACAAAAAAAGAATCAATAATGATTAAAATGAAGGATAAAAGTGTTCAAAATGTCAATCGCTCCTATTTGATGGAATTAGTTTTAGAGGGTTTGGAGGGGTTCAAATTCCTTTACTTTTTTTTAAGTTGCTATTTAAATATGGGGTGGATCTTATAACCCCAATCTCACTCATTCGCACCTCTTCTAATTTTTTCATCCAAACATAGCCTAAAATAATTTGAGCTTGTACTTAGCTGCTAAATTATATGTTGTTGAATTCGTTATGCAACGCTAAACTTAGCATTGTTCAAATTGGAAAAACAGAATATCATTCAACATATATAAAATATTTGTATAATGTATGTTTTTTTGGAACACTTCTATATCCTTCTAAAAATTCTCCTAACCTCTTATAACGGCATCCTTTGTAATTTCATCAACTTTTGAGGGTAAATTAATTATGTGAGTATTAGGAGGATTTAGATTTTTCTTTTTTTTTTGAAAGGGGAAAGGTGACTACACCAGTTGGTAGTCACCGATTTGTATTAATATAAAAAGCAAAAAAATTACATATATGAAATGAAGAGCAGTGCTAAAAAGATTATCCCAAAAACGCAAAAAAGACACGACAAGTGTTAGTCAAAACTCCACCATCTAAGTAAGAATGTTATGTAATATACAATATTTTTTATATAGCATCTTTTTCCCTCGAACAATGTACGGTTGTGTTGAAGTCAAATCACTCATATAGTGGGCATGGCTTCTTCCCGTACCTATTGTCGCCTTGGGTCCCCCCGTGTGCCAAGGCCTCACAACGAGCCCCAAAAACTATCAACTCTTGATGTATCAATATCCGCGAAGTCCAAGTGCCGCCACACCTCCCTAGCAATGGTGCAAGTGAAGAATAGATGAGCAATGTCCTCCTTCATTGAGGTGCAAAGTACACATGTGCAATCCGCTTGAGGTACCCATCGTGCGCTATGTGCCCTGGTGAGAAGTCGGTCTCATCTCATCAGCCATGAGAAGATCTTGACTTTGAGAGGTGTGCATGATCGTCAAATGCGTATGTTGTTTACTCTAATGTCGTGTGGAAATGTGGCCTTGGGAAGAAGTTGTATGTAGACTCCTCTCGTAAAAAAAGTGCCCTAACAGTCAGAGCCAACTGTTAGTCCCGGATGCAACTGGGTTGTGCCCGACAAACCGGTCGAGTAATCTAAGGAGCTCCTCAGAACGCTGATCAAATATTCTCCCTCTAAACTATAGTGTACACCTCTCACCTTTTGTCATATTTGTTGTTGTTCAAAATTTGCTTACCATTGCTCTCGGGAGTGTTGAGAGTGCCGCAAACCAGGGAAGGAAACCGATAATGTATCACCAGGTAATCATTTGTGATTCCAGAACACAAAATCAGTCCCAGAGCCCAATGAAACATGAAAGAAAGATTTCATATGTGGGAGAATCACATATATTCTCCGCCAAAAGGGTGAGGCCCCACGCGAAAGACGGAGTCGAGACTCCCGGATAGATCTTGATCGTAACATGCATAGAAAAATTGTACTCTATAAGTCCCGGTCTGATCACATGATCCGGCCCACCCACCGGGCGAGAAGAGCCCAATTAGTCCACCGTAGATTTCGGACCCCGAGGTCGCCATCCGCCACTGACCAGCAAATCTTCCTTCACACCACCAAGTGTATCCGTGACCTATCACTGGATAATGTATGTTGCCTAATTTGAAAAAGGTCATTAAACAATTAACTTCTATGAATATAGGAAATTTACTGAATAGGTGCATAAAGTGTCAAATGAATTTTGATCATTAATGACTTTATATTTTATAGTAATTGCATTATCTCTTAATATTATTTAGCACTATATATTATATAATAAAAATATTATTAGTTATTAAATTATTAATAATGTGCATACTTTCTTTATCATACATAGTAATTCAATCTATAATTCAAATTATCATGTTTACTTATAAAAATAATTATTAAGTAATATACATTTTTTACTAAAATATCTTTTATAAATATTGTCAAGTTGAAAATTTCATATTATTAAATTAAAACTT
The DNA here is from genome assembly GCA_001647135.1 of Pontederia paniculata. Lineage (NCBI taxonomy): Eukaryota > Viridiplantae > Streptophyta > Magnoliopsida > Commelinales > Pontederiaceae > Pontederia > Pontederia paniculata. Next base: position 28,369 of record LTAE01003704.1, read on the forward strand.
ATAAACTCGAATGAAAAATTCATTAGTTAATATATTAAGTAATTAATACATTTTAAAAAGATAATGTATTAATATCAAAATTGTAATTAATAGAAATTGTTATGTTAACAAACAATATTTATAATTCATAATAATAAAATAATAGTACCATTATATAAACTATTTAAATAATATTTATTAATAATATTAATTTATTCTTCTATGTTTATTATATTATATTTTAATTATGGAAGATTCTGTAAAGCGAATATGAAAAATAAATACACATAAATTTATTATTTGAATGATAATATGAAAAGTTGTTTCTCTTTTAAGTAATTAAGATTGTTATTTTCATAGGCAATATGCATCGTTCGAAAATTCAAATTATATACACATTAAAATAGGTAAAATTATTTAATTTAATGGATTTGAATAATTTTAAGTTCAAAATATTCCAGATATATTACTCAGTAGCAAATTGTGATACACCGATAGCGTAGAAATTAATGTTCCTCTTGAAATTGCCGCAAGAGTAATGAAAAACATACCAAATATCTATTTGTGCAATCACAATTTTTTATTTAAAATTATTAATATTTAACTAATTTAATATTCAAGTACGGATAAATCTGAATAATATAAAAACTTCATATCGAAGTCAAAATTATCAATTCACAATACTTGAAACTTAAATTCGCAACTTAGTTGAACTATCAAGTTGATGATTTCAACATCTTCAGTTCGATTTTATTGGCATTTGATTATTTTAAATTGCTTTTAATAATTGCTTCATTCTTTGTCTTATGCTTCCTTAGACACACACAAAAAATACGAGATTATAACTTTTGAGTTTTCTTTTTTCTTTTTGACTTCTCTAACAAGGCGCCATTTTTATTGCTCCAAATCTCATTTATAATATTCTCATGAAAAACATGAAAAGGCATGTTTATGCTATCACTATTGAACCTCTCTCTATCACATTATAATGCATGTATACGTTGAGTACAAAGATCTCAATGCTCATCCTTGCATTGAGATAGACAACAAGGTTAAGGAGAAGAATAATATAACAATTTTGTTGTCCATGGATAAACATGATGGAAGAAGATGTCTCACACAATGAACATAAAACATGAAGGCAATGTGGATGGGTAGGTGTTGAAAAGGAGCCAAGTCAAAAAACTTACCATGCACTCAATCATTATCCATTTTCAACTCTTAATTATTGGTTGCAGGGTGATGCTTAATTTGGCTAACTACTACCAAGAAAACATGTACAAGCCAAGGGGAACAAAACAAAAGGCAACGTCACATTTGATTGTTTCATGCACTCGCCGTCAATTATTGCATTTGTGTTATATAGTAAAAGGATTGCTAATAGACATGGCTAATAATATTAATGATAAAGAAATATCAAACAAAAATTAAAATTTCGAAGTTATGAAAAAAATCATTTTGGACGTTCTTGCTCCGAACTAAATTAGTGATTATGTAATGAGCTTGTATAACTTGTAAGATTTGGCTTTCTTATTGTTGTTGATGATAGATTTGATCAATTAATTGATAATCAGTGAGCTTTTAAATTGTCCATGATCAATTGTATCTTGAACATGGAGAAATTCAAATAATATTGATAAGGGGCAAAAGGAATGTTGCTAGCACACCGTGCACCAACTTGATGTACAAAATCTTAGCAAATACATTTCCTAAATTTTTTACAAAGCTCATCTAAAAGAAAATTTATTTTCTGATCCTATGATCAATTGCTTAATCGTATGCTCAGTATGATTAAAATTTATGCAGTTCATTAAAAAAAAAGGTTAATAATCTTAATTTGAGAACATGAGTGTGGCTCACTCATCGACTCGAGTACCGACAGTTTTCATTATCAATTTTCATAAATAAAATTTAGGTATCTTTTTATTTTTAATATTTTTTTATATATTAGGCCAGAGTCATTTTCTTCCTCTGTAGTCGAAAAAAATATTTTAATAATTAAATACTGAAATTAAATATTTATATTAAGTATTTTAATTAATTTTCATACGCTACCTATGCACAATATATATATATATATATATATATATATATATATATATATATATATATATATANTATATATATATATATATATAAGAAAGATGATGGATGAGGTAATATTACGGTTCAATTGCTTCAAACCAAAGTTGACAAAAGATCCGGCTACGTTTCCTGAGGTCAGAGTTAGACTACGAAACCTGACTTAGATCATCAGTTTTTGGACTCTCCTGATGATGGATACAGCAATCGTCATTGTATGTCAAAATATTATCAAAATATTTGACGCCCCAAAAAACATTATTAAACATATATACGGATCAATCTGGCAAATTTTTTTTCTTAAGGACTTGTTTGATTAAAAGTAAAAAAGAGTAAAGAAAAAGAAGAGAAAATAAGTTAATCAATTAATTTTGTTTGATTATTTTTTTTAACTGAGGGAAATGTTCTCTTCATTTTCTCTTCAAAAGTCTATTTTTTTTCAATCCCAAATTAGAGTGTAAAAGAGAAGAAAAAAATTAAATTACACTTTTAATTTTATCCATATGTAATTAAAATATATAAACACATGTATTAAAATATATTTATCCAATAAAAATTATAATTTTTTTTTAGTTATGACATTCAAATAAAATTAATTATTTCCTTTTCTTATCTTTAATGACTCTTGAACCAAATAGACCCTAAAGATCACGTACGCATAGAAATAATAAATATATGAAACAATGCATGGATAAATAAATTTTTTGTTACCTTTTATTCTCTATAATAATTATATATAAGTAAATTATTTGTTAACTTTTTTTTATTTTCGATACTTCTAAACCTTAGCTAATAATATTATTTCTATAAAAAAAATATCATTGATGTCGCTATTATTCAGTAATAGAATTTCATGGATTATTCCGATATTAAATAGGAAAAACTTGGACCGAAAAAAATGGACCGAAAAAAAAAGGAAAAACTTGGTTTCTGCGGTTTGCGTCGAGTAGTTTTTTCGCATATAAAAAAATTGATCTACAAATTTTGGATATTTTTTTAAACATAAAAAATTACTCTAAAATTATTTAAAGTAAACTGGGAACCTAGTAGTAAACAATAATATTTAAATATTAAAATTAATAATATGAAATTCAACAGATTAGATATTTAAAATAGTTGATATCTATGAAATTATAATCAAATTCAAAAAATCAATATTTTATATCAAAATAACATATCATTTTAATCATAATTTCATATTAAACCACATCAACTTAATTTGAAATACTAAAATTCAATGTAGTTGCATTAAAATATTAAAATTCAAATTAATAACCTTTTAATTTAATTATATAAAAAATAATAGTACTAATCTAATTGAAGATGTATTAAAAATTATAAGATTTAAAAAGAGTGATATTTGAGTTATATTATAATTTTAATGTATTTATTCGAAAATTTGATGCGGGGCGGACTTCACCAAATTCTTTTATTAAGGACCCTAATTTAATTGGGTAGTTTTATTTTTTTCTAAAGAAATTAACTCAATTTTAATTCGGTTCAATTTTTTACTTTTACAGGTCAGTTTTTTTCGATTGAATTGATTTTTTTAGTTATAAGTTTTCCTTAGACCCCTACCTTCTGCAATAATTTTTTTTCACTAGAAACCTAATTAGTTTTTTTTTCTCTTCAAGAAGTATTGTTAAATAATTAAATAAGAAGGCCAAAAGAATTTTCTTTTGGTACAAAGGGTGTCATGAGTGTATTAAGAAAAAGCAAATGAGATTAAAAAAAAGCAGCATATAAGTTTTAAACAAAAATTAAACTTAAAATCTTTGGATTCATGGAGTGCGTCGCATGAAAGGAACTTTAGGAGAATCTTGCCAGACAGGAAGCTAGCAATATATAATAGTTTTATTTATGTATAATACTTTTATTTTCCTTGATTAATAATATGTTATTTTCTTATCAAAAAAATAATATATTATTTTATTCTTACAAATTAACAAATATAACGCCTTCGAGGATTTGGCTGTCATCGTGTTCGACAATGGCAGTGCAGAAATGAAGAGCAAAACCATGGATTTTATATCAGGGACCCATAAAAAATACTTTAATCACTTCACACGTTAAACTTTTTTTAATAATAAAAAGAATTGTACTTAAAATCTAACCCTTTTTTAAATAATCACAATAACAGCAAAAATAGTTCAGATTTTAAGTCATACCCTTTCAATATCAAATTTAATAATATCAGAAGCTCAATTAATTTTGATTCTTTCATTTCAAAATAGAAAAATCACTTCCTAGTTATTTCAATTTCTATTTTGAAGGTTTGAGGATAGTAAGATTTCATGACATCACGAGATCTCATTTATTTAATTTTAACATAAGCTCCTATAAAACATATCAAAAAATGAAATCTTGGAAGTCAATTCTACTTAACATAATCTAATCATAACTTAAATCAGAACTATTAAACTTTTTGGCTATCATGAACAAGAAGGTGCTGTTTTTTCTTGTTTACTCTATAAACTTTTTTTGGGGAAAAAAAATTAAACCATAATGCAAAGCGTGTCTCTTTGACACTTAAACTAATATGGAGCTTTACATAATGCTAAGAAAAAAATGCTATTAGTTGAATTATTGACCATAAATATCAAGTTGAAGCTAAGGAAACTTATTAGAGCGAGTTGTTGCAATTTAAAAAAGATAGAGGCTGGGAACGAACTGGCGATGTTAACCCAACCGACTAAAAAAAATAATAAAATATCAAGTTATCACATTATAATTTTATAAGATGAAGGTAATATTTAATGCATTGATAAATCAATAATTTGGAAGCATTTTTTTTTAATTTGTCGTTTGAATTGAACAAGGATCTTCTATTAAAGTATAAGAAAACCTTATACTTCACAACTGCGTGAACTGACAAAACAGAATCTTACAACATATCAATATATATATATATATATATATATATAAATATAAGTGTTAAGTTTGTTACATATTCTTTTCTTTTCATATATAAGTAAGTATCAATTATTTTGCATTGGCGAAGCATACATAATGCCTTATAATAAGACTAATAGTGTACTGCTGGTTTGGCAATGGCATTGTTATTAAGTGTGGATTAATTATAAACTATCTACATTTTTACGGATTGTGCAAGCAAAACCGGTAATGCATGCTATGATGAATCATGATCTTATATTACAAATAAGTGTCATTTTGTTTTATATACATAGAGATATACAGATTCAAAAGAGAAGATCCATTCCAATCACGAAATGTATTTTTTTTTCATCATTCATGAAGAAACATGCTTCACAAGACTATAATTTTGGTAAAAGATTTTGTGGTAAACCAAATTGTTTAGCAATGCAAGTGTGTTGATGAAAGCAGATTTGATGCAAAATCCTGCGGCTAATTAGATAATAATTGAAACTATTAAATGTACCATCAAAACTGTTGATCACAAAAAAGAAAAAACCATGTCTATACAATTATAATATGACTCCTGGTTTTAGTTGATGGATATAAATATGTCATATACTTTCGCTTTCAAATGATTTCCACAAATTATTATATGACTCCTGGTTTTAGTAGTGGGGAAATGTTCTTGGCAAGGTACCTTTGCTTCTTCTTTTGAGACATACATTAAACATTTGGACGTATATTATACGAGTAGAATAGTGATATTTGTTATGTACGAGGAGCCAGTAGTGTACCACTCGCTTCTACTATTTTGTACTTAGCTTGCACGACAACATAAAACCACCCTTTTTTTTTCTACATTCTAAAACAATTATAACATATATACGCATTACTATTAAATATAAATAATCATCCTAAAAATTGTATACTTCACATTGTTAATTCTAGGTGAGGATGCGTTTGACAGTGCTTCATCTGTCATACATTTTGGGAAAAAATATGACTTACTTGATGTCAGATGAACATATAGTAAAGGAATTTTTATACTATATTCATCCACAAATCCTATTAATGAAAGTTTTTTTTTTATAAACAAAGGCATTTGCACCAATGCAGCTCTTTTACAAATTTGCATCATTCCAAACACGGCCTTAGGTTGTTTTAATAAAAGCTTACTTTTTTTACTAAACAATGTTTCAACATTTGTTCACTATATCAATTTGTTATATTTCAAAAAGTTCAGCATACGACATCATTTTGCAGGAAAATAATATTCTAAATTTTTACCAAACATTCACCTAAAAAAAGATAACTCAAATTATTAAGAAATAATCCAAAAACTGAAATCTTATGCTCAACTTATGTTCTAATTTATTTTTAATTTATATTCTTTCTTATATTATGCCAACGAATCTTCCCTTTGTAATAAAATAAAATATATACAATTTATTCTTATTAACAAAAGAAAAATAAGGTAACGTATCATCACACAAACTAAATTTGAGCGATACCGTTCAGAAAAGAATATCAAATAAGAAAGGAATTTTTTCTAAATTTTGTTGATGCTTCTCATCATTAACTTGCGGAAGTTACAATTTATGTCTTATATGGTACAAAATGTAGGTGAACAATTTGGAAAGAAGTAAAACCAAGTTTCCAAAATGCTGATACAATTATATACATAATTAAATAAGTGGGAATCTTGATGTTGTTTCCTAACTAAGAAGAAATTTTTTCATGTGCATTTCGTTCTTTATTGTTTGGCTATTGCTGAATGGATTTACTTTTAGAGCCGATTTTATATTTTCTCTTGTTCCACATGAACATGTTCCTTTTTATACAAATAAGAACAAAAAACACTTTATTTCTCAATAATAGGTGTTTTGCATTATGTTCAAGTGATGCTCAAGATATAAACTTATAGATTATATTACTGAATAGATCATTTGGATTAGATCTAATTACAATGCGAACTTTAAAGAATGGTATTTTATTATTTATAGACTCAGCATTTGCTAGATTTACTTTTACATTACTAATAAATCTGATAAAAGATGGCGTTTTTTTTAAAGTGTAAAAAAGAAATTGAGAAATTATTTCATGATAAAAGAGTTAAGAAGTTGAAAATTGGACTGTATGATTAATTTTGGCCCATCTTTACCCAATGGGCTTGGTATCCTTCTATTACTGCAAAATAGATATATACAGGGCCCAAATAACATATTACTGCAAAATAGATATATATCGGGCCCAAATAACAAATGAGACCACTCAAGTTTGACCAACAATTTTAGAAAATAAACGTATAAATCCATATATATAATCTGATATATATATATAGCTAAAAGCTGCACTTCCAATTGCTTGTTTGGCTGTCTCTTCTTTCTTTAGAATAAAAATGTCCTATTCAACATATTGAAGCATATTTATTGTAAAGAGGTAACATTTTGTAAACATCTTTTGAATTATGGAAAAAGAATGGATAAAATTTGTAATGGACTTTTAAGTTTGAACTTTAGATGGATGTTTTTCGGGCCGACAGGCCTTTTTAAATATTTTTGCATGTATTGACCCATAAACTACCAAAAACCATCATTTATATGAAATAGCGTATTTGTAAAAAAAATTAACAAGAAACAATATCTATATATATA
>LTAE01003705.1:0-17688 GCA_001647135.1 Pontederia paniculata
TTATACTCCGTCGCCCCCTTCAGAACTTCTATCTTGCACTCCCTAAAAGTTAGAGAGTAAGTGAATCTCCAAAATTAGGCAAGTCCAGAAATCTCGGAGTCTAGAATTAACTCCGCAAAATCCCCATCCTTCGGCTGCATCAATAGAAAATGGAAGGAATTTCAAATTTCAGATATTCAAGCAATTATATATGAAAAACCTTCTTAAATTAGCTTATATTCCCAAAACTCAATAATGATGATACCGATTATTCAAAAAGTGGAAAATGGAAATAAATCGGTGCATATTGTTTGCAAAAGTGGTTATTGGGGTAAGCTTTTTCGGGAATGGGTTCAACCTAAATGAATATACCTTTTCCTGTCATCACCTACTTTCACGGCCATGACTTGCAACTTCACGAGCGTGATGTGCAACCTCATGAGCATGATCGAACACCATCCTCTCTGCATCTTCATGACCAGTCACCATGTTTTAACGGTCGTGACTTTCAATTTCATAGTCAATGTCTATTGATTCATGGCCAAGATTGAAAGTTCATGGGACATGATGGAGCCGTGATTTTTTTTGTCGCATCGCCGAAACCTCGATGAATCTCCTCCAAATCCTAACAACTCCGTTCTATAGCCTATAACTAAAATCCTTGAGCACCTACAGGAGGAGGGAAGATCTATCGATCATTCATCAGTGCCCATGACAGTTGTAGCCTCCGTCTCCGTCCCAAAACAAATTCATGCATACTACTTTCAAAGAATTGGTACATAAAATACAACTTCAATAAGGATTATATCCTAACAATATTTCTAAAATCCATTTATTCAATCATTCACATATGCAATGCTCTAACGTTGATTCTCTAATTACATACTTCGATCACTAATGCTCTAATTTCTTCTTTCTCGTCTACGTTTGTTCTTCTCATTCACTTGATCTTTGCATAGTTGTTAATCTCTTTCACTTTCTAGCATGAATTTAGGGGAGGGAGAACAGGGGAGAAGGAGAAAATATGAGAGAGGAAGAGGGAGAAAATTCTTATCTAAGCGCTTAGGAAAGGGGAAGGGAGAAAATCATGATGACTAGAGCTTGAGGGAAAAGAATGAGGATTTATCTTCCCTCTAAGAGCTTATTTATAAAGATTCTCTAGGGCTTTCACTAAGTTTAAAAGGAATATGACTCTATTATTTAAATCTAACTCATAGTCCACTAATAAAAATATTATTATTATTCTAATTTAATAAAAATCATGGGTGTTACATAGTCATTAAATTCTTTCTTTGGTTTTAACATTACGCATGATTAAATCTTGCTAGATGATGGGATGTATCCCGCACTCAAGCCCTTGGTTTCGTCTCTTAATAAATCTCAACTTCTCCATTAACTTCTGCCCGATATTCTATTAAGTTGATTTCTTATTAATTGAAAAATAATATTTTGTCCTTATTAACTCAAACTCTAAGATAGAATATGATAAAAATAATAATCGACGACTACTCCTATGCTCCTCTTATCCCTTTCACAAAGAAGGGAGATTTGTGTAACCTTTTTTTTTCTTTTTTTATAGTTCTAGATGGCATGACGAGATGACTCATGGTGCCATCAGTAGTCTCGTGCAAGGTCTATCATGTCCAATAGGGTGAGTGGTAAGCGGCTTCTCAGACCGCTTAAGCAGGTCTCGAGTTTGAGTCCTTGTGAATACAAAAATTCTCGTTGAGAGCATCACTTGTCACAATCAGATACGCGATCCGGGACGAACATCAAATTAGTCGGGCATGATGGTGGATCGAAACTCTAACCCATGGCTAATGCGCTCGCCCGTAGCACTACGTGGGTTAGAGAATCGATGTCACTGTCCAAATACTGAGGTGGCAATCGAAAAAAAAGAAAACTTTGTTTGAATTAACTCTCTCTTGAGAAATGTCCTAGATTTTCAGTGAGAGAAAATGTGGAGCTACATGAAGCCTGATAGGGATGGGCCACGAATGGCTTGTGCCCATGCTCGAAGATTTTCAATTCGAACCTTCGCATAGGAGGACTTTAATGAGAAGGATAAGCACTTGACTTAACTTTTTCATTTTATTTTTCTAGCCAGGATAGAATAAGTTATCAGCACCTTGTTTTTTTAAAAAAAAAAGGGTAGAAAATACATATCACATAGTCCGATTTGGAATTCTATCCATCCTGTTTTCTAACAAAACAATGTGTTTTATAAAGTAATGTATGAAACTGCGTAACCGTATTAAAATAGATAAACAATGTACTCATGACAAAGAGATGAGCAAATGAAAACTGATTCTGTATGCACCAGATTTTTTAATGCTAAATGTGACTAAGATACGGCAAGATTCGCCCGTACGGGCTGTGAGCTCCAGTGCGGATGAGAAGGGGGGACTAATATTTTTGTAGTACCTTTTTTATGGACTAAAAATCCTATCACTATGATAAGATTTTTTCGACATACTGAAAATTCATCATAATTTACAATGGAACATAATTTGTTACAATTTGTCATAAATTTTTGTCTGTCATAATTTATGATGAATTTTACGTTTGTCACAAATTTAAATTGCGTCGAAATATTTTTTCATCATGATTTATAATAAAAATATTTTTTTATCTCAAATTTCAATACAAATTGAGAGGAATAACTAACTTCCGCAAATTTTCATCACAATTTCACTATTTTGTGATAATGTTTTGCGTTGACAAATGAAGTTTTTACAATTCTTTTCACATATGTAAAAACTTTACATCAAATTCTAATTAAATTTTATTTACAAATAATTAACAGAATTGTGTTTAAATTGATGAAAATTAGTAACTTCAAATTTAATTTTCAAAATCATTAATTTCATCAAACAAATATCATTATATTCTTTCACACCAGAGAACGACGGGTAAAAAAATATATATGACTATTCAATAACAAAATAGCTACTTATCAGCTTACCGTTTCACTTGTGAGGCGCAAGAGACCACCATGAAGCCATGCAATGCCAAACAAGAACAATTGATGCCTTCGGGGGCGATGCTGAAACGTGTTCGTTTCCAAGACCCCAAACACAGCGATGCATCAAGCAAATGGACGGTGATAAGGTGCGTTCCATACATACGTGATAGCGACCTCAGTTTGGAGCCTTCCGCCGACAAGTTCTTCCCCATTGAATGCCCCGATTACTCAATCAGTAGTCTATTTCTTTTACAATGTGTGTTATCTCTCTAAACATTCTCCGTCTCCAAATGAAATAAAAGATTATTTCACCTCTTCAACTATAATTTTTTATATACTTCAAAATTATAAATATCGATTTTAGTTTTTGAACTTACATCAATTTATCAATCCAAAATTTTATTAAATTTAGTTATTAATTACAAAATAACAGTTTTATCCTTTCCTTTAAAATACTATAATTTTTTTAAAAAAAATAATAACTTGATTAAAATATTTCATAATGATTAAAAATCATTACTAAATAATATTTGTATTCCTACTTGTCTTTATATTTTTATATTTTTATTATATTAATATTATATAGTTCTTATAGGAACTTTTGACAATGAAATATAAATATATAATCTTAATAATACAAGATTTTATTTTAAATATTATGATAAATTGATTTTTTTTGTAATTATGTTTGATTAGAATATGAGACGAAAGAAATGAAAATACAATTATTATTTTCAAAAGAATAAATTATCATTCCTTTTTAAGTTTTTTTTATTAATGGCACGTCAATTTTGTTATATTGCAATACAAAATAAAAGATTAACTTAATTCAGCATACTTTAGAAGTAAAGCTAATCCAATTTTTATTTTAATTTCAAAATATCTATTGGTATTCCAATTACTTATTTCGTGATCAATTTCATGAATGCTTGATTTTATTCTTTGAAATAAAGTGCTAATCTAAGTTATAATCCAATGTCACACGACTCTTATATAAACATTGTTGAGTTTGGATTATGTGTATCAAATGTTAAATTTATGTCTTGTATGATGTTATTATTTGCATCACAATTTTTTTTGGAAAAAGAAATATATGTTAGAGAATCTAATCTTATCATTTGTAAATATTTGATATTATTTAGATTTGATATTATTCAAATTTGATGTTATTTAGATTTGTGATTATCTAGATTAGATCAGATAATCTTCTCTAGTTAGATTAGATAAATATTAACGATTATTTTCTGATTCTTTCATGTACTATATATAGATGTACAAACTCACCAGAATTAATATAGAAAATATTTTTCTCCATTCTTACTCTTCTAACATGGTATCAGAGCCATAATAATATTTTTTCCTCTTTTTTTTTCACCTTCTGCATATTCGCCGGCGGACCCCTCGACACGGCACGGATCATGTTATGTAGACATGGACCGTTTTCTGTCACGTCCCTTCTCCGGCGCACTCGACGCGCCCCTCCGACGCTACCGCATCCTGCACCGCGGGCCGTATTCGGCCCTTCTGATGCGTTCCTTCGACGCGTCTCTGCACCGACGTCGTCTGCATCAACGCCGGCCGTATTCGGCCCTTCCGATGCGCTCCTCCGACGACGCGCCCTTCAGACGCGCTCTCANATGATAGTTGTCTTCTCAACTGTGTCTCCTGGTTCTGCTTCTACTGGAACACCCAATCTGGCGTATACCGATTGGGTTCGCAAAGATCAACTTATACTTAGTTGGATCATTTCTTCCCTTTCTGAGGAAGTATTTGCTCATGCGATTGGATTGGAGACATCTCATTCGGTATAGAGTTCTCTTCATCAGGCATTTGGCGCCCCTTCTCATATAAGAATTTTGCAACTAACTATGCAGATGCAATCTCTTAAAAAATGAGATAATTCAATAGTCTCTTATCTACGACGATTGAAATATCCCGCAGATGAATTGACAACAGCAGGTCACTCGGTTTTCACGCCTCAATTCAATGTTATTGTGTTTCAGAATTTGGGTCCAGATTTTGGTGATATTGTTGCATCTCTATCATCTAGACTATAACATATTTCTTATTCTGAATTACACAACATTCTTGTTAGCCATGAAATACGACTTGCAGTGATGCATCCTTCAACAGACACAACTTTTCCACCAACCGTTAATTTTTTATCAACGACCCATATAGCTTCTTCTAACAAAAATCGTGGACGTGGATCTAGCAAAGGACGAGGTCGTTCTGCTGCCCCAAGACGTGATCCTTGCCCTGTATGTGGTATTCATGGACATAGTTCATATAAGTGCAGGTTTCGTCATCAAGGATCGGTACATATTCCAACCTCTGCAACTTCAACAACACCACATGCATACACGGCTTCCATTACAGCTCCCACTAGTTACTCTTCACCATTCCTTCCAGCACTAGGAGCTTATAGTGATTGAATTCCTAACATTGGTGCTACACATCATGTCACGCCGGACTTGCAATCTTTACATACTGTTGCACCTTACACTGGATCGGAGCAAATCCAGGTTGGAAATGGTATGCGATTAGATATCAATCATATAGGACATTCCTCTCTTCTCTCCTATGGTTCTCCTCTTCTTCTTCGTTATATTTTATGTGTTCCTTCCATCTCCAATTTTTTGTTATTTGTTTCTCAATTTGCAACTCACAACAATTGATACTTTGAATTACATCCTAATTTTTTTGTTGTCAAGGATTTCCACACGCATAAAGTCCTGCTTCAAGGCCCTATAAGTATGGACTTTATCGCCTCCCTCAAGCTTCGGTATCACGCACCTCTCCATCTGCCCTCCTCTCCGCCCTTCAATGGCACAACCGTATTGGTCATCCAACATCTCAAACTGTACGTAAAGTCCTACATTCTTCTCCTTCGGGTTCCAGCACCTCAGGTTTCTCGTCCATCCGCTCCTGTGATGTCTGTCATCTTGCAAAGTCCTCTCATCAACCACTTCCGCCAATCGAGTCTTGTAGTAGTGCTCAATTAGATCTTGTTTATGCTGATGTTTGGGGTCCTGCTCCAATTTTATCTTCTCAGAGACATCGTTATTTTATTTTATTTTTAGATGACTATTCAAAATTTGTTTGGTATTTTCCGCTTTATAACAAATCTGATGTCAAAATAATTTTTCTTTCCTTTCAAGCATTGGTTGAACGTCAATTTTCGCGTAAGATTCGTTATTTTCATTCTGATTCTGGTGGAGAATTCTGAGCCCTTCACTCGCATTTTATCTCTTATGGCATTCAACATCGTTTAATTTGTCCTCACACACATGAGCAAATAGGTGCCATTAAAAGAAAAATTCGACATGTAACTGAAACTACTTTAGCATTACTTGCTCATTCTCATGTACCTCATCGTTTTTGGCAATTTGCTTTTGAAACTGTAATTTATTTAATAAATTGATTACCTTCTGTGGTGTTAGATGACATCTCTCCTTTCGAAAAAATTTTTACTAAGCCTTTGTCTTACATATTTCTGAAAACCTTTGGATGTGTTATTTATCCTTATCTGCGTCCTTATAATCATCACAAGTTTTCTTTTCGTTCAACAAAATGTGTCTTTCTTGGTTATCCGTCCGCTTGGATCCAATGACAGATATAATATATTATGCGCGTCACATTAAATTTGATGAGACATGTTTCCCCTTTGCTTCTTCCTCCTTATCTCCTTCTGCGTCTTCTCTCATTCCCAATTCATCTTGGCTCACTGTTTCTACCAATGCTTCTCCACCTCCCACTCAATCTGTTGATTCATTAGTCCCTACCACAACTTCTCCCTCTCCTAGTTCCTCTTCATCCACCTCTTCTTCTTCTGACACACCTCCTGACGACACATGACACTTCGGCAAGGAACTTGCCGAAATTACAGGGAACTTGCAGATTTTCAAGATTTGCAAGTGTTGCATACCATTTTTGCCTCGGATTCTGCTTCAACGTGTCACTCTTCTGCCATCAAAATTCCTCATTGGCGCTCGGCAATGGTTGAAGAGTTGAATGCTCTCATTTCCAATGGCACATGGGTGTTAGTCCCTCGCCGTCCAGGTATGAATATTCTTGGTTGCAAGTGGATTTTTCGCACCAAGTCTCTTCCAGATGGCACTGTAGAGCGCTACAAAGCCAGACTAGTGGCCAAGGGTTTCCATCAACAATCGTGCATTCATTATTCAGAAACCTTTAGCCCGGTTGTCAAACCCACAATAATCCGGTTGGTTCTACCGCTTGCTATTTCTAATAACTGGCATCTTCGTCAATTGGATGTGAGCAATGCTTTCCTGCATGGACATTTAAATGAGAAAGTGTATATGTCTCAACATCCTGGGTTTTTTTATGAGAACCACCCTGATTATGTGTGCTTTCTCCGCAAATCTATTTATGGATTAAAACAGGCTCCATGTGCATGGTTTCAAAAGCTACAATCTGCTCTTATTGCCTATGATTTTTGTGCTTCTGCAACTGATTGTTCGTTATTTATGTTTCGAAAGTCAGAAATTCTTTTCATTATGTTGGTTTATGTTGATGATATTATCATCACTGGTTCTCATGTAGATCATATTATCAGTTTTATTTTCTATTTAAGTCAGCTTTTCGCAATTCGTGATAAGAAGTAAAGCTAATCCAATTTTTATTTTAATTTCAAAATATCTATTGGTATTCCAATTACTTATTTCGTGATCAATTTCATGAATGCTTGATTTTATTCTTTGAAATAAAGTGCTAATCTAAGTTATAATCCAATGTCACACGACTCTTATATAAACATTGTTGAGTTTGGATTATGTGTATCAAATGTTAAATTTATGTCTTGTATGATGTTATTATTTGCATCACAATTTTTTTTGGAAAAAGAAATATATGTTAGAGAATCTAATCTTATCATTTGTAAATATTTGATATTATTTAGATTTGATATTATTCAAATTTGATGTTATTTAGATTTGTGATTATCTAGATTAGATCAGATAATCTTCTCTAGTTAGATTAGATAAATATTAACGATTATTTTCTGATTCTTTCATGTACTATATATAGATGTACAAACTCACCAGAATTAATATAGAAAATATTTTTCTCCATTCTTACTCTTCTAACATGGTATCAGAGCCATAATAATATTTTTTCCTCTTTTTTTTTCACCTTCTGCATATTCGCCGGCGGACCCCTCGACACGGCACGGATCATGTTATGTAGACATGGACCGTTTTCTGTCACGTCCCTTCTCCGGCGCACTCGACGCGCCCCTCCGACGCTACCGCATCCTGCACCGCGGGCCGTATTCGGCCCTTCTGATGCGTTCCTTCGACGCGTCTCTGCACCGACGTCGTCTGCATCAACGCCGGCCGTATTCGGCCCTTCCGATGCGCTCCTCCGACGACGCGCCCTTCAGACGCGCTCTCAACGTGTTCGGCCCTCCGGCATGCTGCACCGACTCGGCCATAATCGACCCTTCCGATGCGTCTCTGCATCGGCACCGTCTACACCAACACAAGCCGTATTTGACCTTTCCGACGCTCTCCTCCGACGACGCGCCCTTCAGACGCGCTCTCAACACGCCCTCAACGTGCCTCTCCGACGCGTCCGTGCTCTTCCTCCGACGCGCTGCCCTCAACGCAGGCCGTGTCCTTCTCCAACGGCGCGTCCTGTTCCCGTCCCGTCCTCTCTCCAGATCGTGCAGTCAACACAGACCGTTTTGTTTGACGACATAGACCGTTTTGTGCGACACGGACCCTGTTGCTTGACGCGGCCAAGATGATTTCCTTGTCTCAGAAATCTACAGCGATGATTTCTTCTGACGTATTTGCATTCCCTACGGGTTTGCCATCTCTTGGACAGATTCATCATGCGTTCTCTATTAAACTAACTCCAACCAATTATTTTCTTTGGAAAATGCAATTTTTTCCTTTGCTTCGCAGTTTTGATCTTTACAGATTTATTGATGGCACCTCTATTTGTCCGCCATCTATGATAGTTGTCTTCTCAACTGTGTCTCCTGGTTCTGCTTCTACTGGAACACCCAATCTGGCGTATACCGATTGGGTTCGCAAAGATCAACTTATACTTAGTTGGATCATTTCTTCCCTTTCTGAGGAAGTATTTGCTCATGCGATTGGATTGGAGACATCTCATTCGGTATAGAGTTCTCTTCATCAGGCATTTGGCGCCCCTTCTCATATAAGAATTTTGCAACTAACTATGCAGATGCAATCTCTTAAAAAATGAGATAATTCAATAGTCTCTTATCTACGACGATTGAAATATCCCGCAGATGAATTGACAACAGCAGGTCACTCGGTTTTCACGCCTCAATTCAATGTTATTGTGTTTCAGAATTTGGGTCCAGATTTTGGTGATATTGTTGCATCTCTATCATCTAGACTATAACATATTTCTTATTCTGANGCTACAGCTGAGCTCATCTGGCTAAGGTCATTGCTCATGGAACTTAATTTGCAGATCTCCTCTCCTCCAATTCTATGGTGTGATAATATTGGTGCCACATACTTATCTGCAAATCCGATTTTTCATGCGCGCACAAAGCATATCGAGGTTGATTATCATTTTGTTCGTGATGAGGTCTCCAATCATCGTCTTGTTGTTCGCTTTATCTCTTCCAAAGACAATCTTGCAGATATTCTAACCAAGCCACTTTCTAGTGCTCGCTTTCAGTTCTTATGGGACAAACTCAGGCTTCGATCTAAAGAAAGTTGAGTTTGCGGGGGCGTGTTAAAGAATCTAATCTTATCATTTGTAAAGATTTGATATTATTCATATTTGATATTATTCAGATATGATGTTATCTAGATTTGTGATTATCTAGATTAGATAATCTTCTCTAGTTAGATTAGATAGATATTGGCAGTTATTCTTCTGATTCTTTCATGTACTATATATAGATGTACAGACTCACCAGAATTCATATAGAAAATATTTTTCTCCATTCTTACTCTTCTAACAATACCTTCTAATTTGACCCAAAAGAAAGAAATGCCTTATAAAAAGGAACTATTTGCATTCCTTGTAAGTATTACTCTTAAAAAGAAGACATAGAAAAGAGATCAAAGACCCAATATAATAAAAAGTTACTTCTTAGGTCACGTGTTATGTGTAATAGACGAGAGAAAAATATCATACAAAGAAGACATATGGATTTAACAAGGTTCACCTTTAATTGGGCTACGTCATCGGACGATGATTAGAATTATTTCTTTGTTATTAAAAAAAGTAGATGATACAAGATTAGAATAATCCAAACCATAGGAAATTTATATAGGGACTCTCAATACAAAATAGAAAATGTAAACTCTAGAGTCGTCTACTGGACCCTCATATAGGACGGACAACTTCGCCGCCCCAATTATTTGAGAGATTGATGCATAGGAGTTCATATGGGTTTTCACGGAGTTAAGATTCAAGGAATTATCAATAAATCTCCATGTTGATTTTAGTCATCTTCAAAATGTAAGAGTTGTCATGCTCTGCCGCCGCTAGCCTCATATCGAGGCTATTGTCAATTGTTCATGTTTAGCAAGTTCAAACAATGTTAGAACTTACTATGAGAAATTGACCTAGTGTACATATCAGCTAAATTATTTGTTGTCTCTATTTTCTTCACTTTGATCCTTTTCTCAATACGAATGAAGTGATATCTGACATCAATGTGTTTGATCCTTTCATGATGAACTTGATCCTTGGCCAGAAATATAGCACTCAAGCGCTCACCAATACACTATAGCTTGATCTTGATGTAGTTCAAGATCTCCAACTAAGCATTTCAACCAAATTTTCTTCCTTTACAGCTTCTATTAATGCCATATATCCTGCCTCAGTAGTAGACATAGTAACTGAAGACTGTAGAGTAGTCTTCCAACTAATAACAGAACTGTCCAAAGTGAAGACATAGTCTATCATTGATCTTCTTTCATCCATATCTACAGCATAATCTGAGTTAGAATAACCAATAATCAAACATTCTCACTTCCATAGATGAGGCTAATATCAGATGTTCCTTTTAGATATTGAAAAATATGCTTCACTGTATGCCAATGTTCTTTTTTGGATTGCTATTGAACATACTAACAATACTAACTGCATGTGCAATGTTAGATCTCGTGCACACCATAACATACATTAAACTTCCAATTACACTGGCATAAGGAACATGAGACATATACTTCTTCTCTGCATCAGATTGTTGTGCGAAGCCCCTGTGGAAAGGTGCACATTTGAAGCTGATGGACTGCTGAGGGATTTTGTTGAACTCATACTAAATCTGGATAAAATCTTCTGAATGTAGCTTTACTGAGATAAGAAAAGTTTATCTTTATGTGATCCCCCATTATCTCCATCACCAAAATTTTCTGAGCTGCACTCAAATCATTCATGTCAAATTCTGAATTGAGAATTTTCTTCAAATACTAAACATCTGACATGTACTTGGTAACAATAAGCATATCATCAACATACAATAGCAAAAAAATGGTGGAGTGGTCCTTTACCTTTTTGTATACACAACAATCATAGGAACTTCTGTTGAATCCTTTACTGATCATAAATGTATCAAATCTCTCGTACCGTTGTCTAAACTGCTTCAACCCATACAAAGACTTTTTCAAGCCGTAGACTTGGTCTTCCTTTCTTGGAATAGAGAATCCCTCTGATTGACTCATCAAAATATCTTCTTCAAGTTCTCCATGTAGAAAGACAATTTTTAGTTGTTCAAGCTCCATATTCCGATGTGCTACAAGAGCAAGCAACACCCGAATGAAAGTGTGTTTGACAATTGGTGAGAAAATTTTATTATAATCCATTCTTTCTTTTTTTTATTGTAGCCTTTAGCAATTAGGCATGTTTTATATCTTGTGCCTTCAACTTCAGGAATTCCAAGTTTTTTTTGAAGATCAACTTGCAGTCTACAACCTTCATGAATTTTGGTAACTTGATCAGCTCCCATGTCAGATTCTTGTGAAGAGATTCCATCTCCTCACCCATAACAACAATCCATTGTTATGATTCTGCACATGAGATGAAGTCCTTGTAAGTTGACACCTCTAGGGACTCCACCTCTTCAGCCACCTGCGACGTATATGCAACCATGTCCTCAAAGCCATATCCTTAGGAGGACTCACTTGCCTGCGAGGACATCCAACAAGAATAGACTTCTCTTTTGGTTGCTCATCAGGTTCATCTTGTTCTAGTTGAATACTTGATGTGGTCATCATGTATCATTCTCAACTAGAGCTATCTCAAACTCCACCTATTTGTTGACACTCTCAGATACTACATCAACAATATGCACCTTCGATTAAAGCATTGAAGCCTCATCAAAGGTCACATTTCTGTTGTGGATGGCTTTGTACTATGAAGGAGACAAGATTATGTAGCCTTTCACTCCTACGCCATATCCTATGAACACTTTTTCTTTGACCCTTGACTCCAGTTTTCTTTCGCTGACATGATAATATGCAGGACAACCAAGAAATTTTAGGTTAGTATAATTAGCAGGATTTTCATACCATATCTCAATAGGAGTTTTGAGATCAATTGTAGTGGTCGGACTCCGATTCACCAAGTAGCAGATTGTGTTAATAGCTTCAGCCTAGAACGCTTATTCAAACTAGCATTAGCTAGCATACACCTTGCTCTCTTCAAAAGTGTTCTATTCATTCTTTCTGCCACCTTTTTCTGCTGCGGAGTGTCTCTAATATGTGATGCCTACCAATGCTTTCATATTTGCAGAACTGATTAAATTTTGACGAACAAGATTTTAAACTATTGTTAGTACGAAGATGCTTCACCTTCTTTGATGTCTGATTCTCCACCATAATCTTTGACTATTTGAAGGCATTGAAAGCCTCACTCTTGTGTTTCATCAAAAATACTCAAGTCATCCTTGAGTAATCATCAATCATAGAAAAAAGTATCTACGGCCTCCTAAAGATGAAACACGAGAGGGACCCCAACGATCAACATGGTTGTAGTCGAGCATCACCTTTGTTCTATGTACTGCCTTGCCAAACTGAAGTCGACGTTGCTTGTCGAAGCAGAAATAATTTCAGAAATCTTCTGACCTCTTATCAGATCTCGTTTGTTGAGGATGTTCATCCCGTTCTAACTCATATGCCCGAGTTGCATATGTCACAACTTAGACACTTATTGAATATGATGAACTAGCTATCGCATCAACATTATAGACTATTTCATTTTATAGTATGTAAAAGAATTTTTGCCTGACTCCATTCATGACAATAGTATCATCTTTTGTGACGGTGAGAATACCTTCAGTAGCATTGATCTGACACCCTTTAGAGTCCAAGACTCCTAATGACATTATATTCTATGTTACTTGCGGAACATGACGAACATATGTTAGTGTTAGTGTTATCACCTTATTATCATGAATTCAGATCTGAACAGAGTCGATCCCAACTATCTTGCATGATGCATCGTTGCCCATGATGACTTTTTCGCCATCAGGCTTTTGATATGTTGAGAATCATTCTTTGTCCAGAGTCATATAATAGGAACATTTTGAATCAAGAATCCAATATTCCTTCAAACATCTCTAATTGGTTGCAATAAGAACCAGATCATCTTCTGAATCTCGATTACTATGTGCCACCGCGGCCACCGAAGCCTTTTTAGGACAATTTTTCTTCCAAATGCCCTAGTTCCTTACATTAGTGACAAATGTATTTAGGATTTGGTTTTTTGTACTTCGGCTTCGGCTTGCACTTCTTCGAGGCATGTCTCTTCTATGCAATAGAAATCAACCCTATGATCTGAGTCTCTGCAAAATTTTCAAATAAAGGGGGGGGGGGAAGAACTAACAGAAGTAGGACAACATCTTAATCATCAATCTTCACATCAATATTCCTCAACTCCATCAACATCATATTCAATTGATCAAGATATTCCTTCATAGGGGTACCTTCTTGCATGTGGAGGGTGAACATATGCTGATTTAATAGCAACTTGTTGGTGAGGGATTTCGTCATCTAAAGACTCTCAAGTTCAACCATAGACTTGCCATCATTTCTTTATCGGTGATCTCGATTATCACCTCATCCGCCAAATACAACAAGATCATCGAGTGTGCCTTCTCCTCCTAGGATGCTAGATCTTCAAGATAGATCTCCTTCGATTTGCCCTTTGTATTGATCTCATTTTATTTGGTCATCGCGAGTGATGCCCAGATCCCTTGTTGCTTTAGAAGCGCACGCATCTTAATTTGTCATAGTTGGAACCTATTTCGCTAGTGAACTTCTCGAACTTCACGTTGTTGGACGTCATTTCTTCGCTTGATTTTGTTTCGTCGATGAACCTTGCGGCTCTGATACCAATTTGTTATGTGTAATAGACGGAGAGAGAGAAATGACATAAAGAAGACACACGGATTTATCGAGGTTCACCCTTAACCGGGCTACATCCTCGGGTAGCGGCTAGAGTTATTTCTTTGATGTGAAGAAAATAGTAGATTATACAAAATCCTAATAACCCAAAGCATATGGAGTTTATATAGGGACTCTCAATACAAAATAGAAAATATAAATCCTAGAGCCATCTACGAGACCCTCATATGGGAAGTCGCCTCAATTATTTGAGATGTTGTGATGCGCAGGGGGTCATATGAGTTCCAGTGAGTTAAGATTCAAGGCATTATCAACGTCGTGAATAACTTTAATTACCACAAAAGATCTACAAAATCAAATTTCAAAAGAACAATTGCTAATACGAGATAAAAAAAAAATTATTGATGAAAAGAAAAATCGACATTCTTCTAAATCTTTCCAATATCCGCATTATTAAAATCCCTTCAAAAATTAATAAAATTTTGTTAGAATTTCTTTTGTGAGGTTACAACAACATTCTTGATGAAAACCTTAGAATGAGTCATCAGGTGCGATGATGCATAAAGAGTAATTGCTAAATGGTAATCAAATGAAAAAGAAATTTTGAGAGTTGAAGGAAAAAAGTAAGATAATACAAAGATGAGAATAGATCCATAGTCTTAAAACCAGTATTTACAGTAGTGTGTAGTATGTATACTTAATCAACATGCTAGTTAAGATGTTTGGTAGCTACACCTAACAATAGCGACAAGCGATTGAAATTTAATAATTAAATCAATCTAATCGCTATCCGTTATTAACTATTCAAACCGCTCGTGCATGCTAAATAGAGCTTTAGTGTAACACCCAAGAAGTTAATAAAAAAAGAAAGAAGGAGATACAAGTAAAATGGACCATGTCCAAAAGTGACACGACCTATTTTCTCCCACCAACTAGATGGATGACCATGATTAAATCAAATTTAAAATTTAAATTTTGATTTTATTTGAAACTCTTCCCTAACCCTATATATACACCTAGCCATGAGAAGAAATCCCTCATCTCTCATAATTTTTCCCTATCTGTCAGAACATACTCTCTCTCTCTCTCTCTCTTCTCTCGCTCTCCCTTCTCTCCTCTTCTTCCCCTCGTGGCCCTAAGGTAACAAATTTATTTTATCTTTTGTTTTGTCTTCTCTTGGCTTCATACTAAGGGGATGCATGTAGGAGAAGTAGCAGAGGAGATCTATGCAGAGGAAGAACGATGAAAAGCCTAACACTACAACGAAAAACAAGGAAAAAAAATTAAAGATCATCAAGAAAGGTATGTGAGGGGACCCTTAGGGTTGGTAGAGGGATTTATGCTTATTCCTCTACTTGTTTTTAATATTTTATTCATTTTATGAAAAGAAAAATATTTTCCCAATTTTATATAAAGATTTCATGATTTTTTTTATTTTGGAGAAAATAGATTCATGACGTAGGAATATCCCCATAAGATAAGGTTTATGTATAAGTTTTCCTAATTTTTCTGTAACCCGAAATAGTGATTAAAATAATAAGAACAATGAACTCACGGTCGAATATGGGTTGCATTCCTCGGACGTAGGCCTTGTCGACTCGGCTGAAAGAAATCTTGCGCCTACACATGGGTCGTGTCATCCCAAATGCGGACTATGCCCTGACTAGGCAAACATCGCGTGCCGAAATCAAGTTGTGTCCTCCCACGGACATTGGCTGCGTACTCCGACGAAGATGAGAAAAACCTAAAGTGGGTCGTGTTCCTCGAGAACCCGGTTCGTGTTAAACTTGGGATGACGATAACCCGTCACTCAAACTGGATTGTGTTTTGCAAATTACAACCTAGACAAAATGGACCGGGTTGAATTACGAAACAAATTGTGTCTTGGATTAGAAATAATTAATGAAGTCTCACTTTTGAGCCAGACCACGTCGACTAACCACATGGACCGCGGTGAATTCAAAAATGGATCGCGCACGGAGTAAAAGGATGATGATCACAAATGATGGACATGGACCATGTTATGTGTTGGCATAGGTCGTGTTCCAGTAGACTTTTGTAACAACAATCGATACATGACGAAAACAACCCATGTCATTCTCTAGCACGGCCCATTTTTCGAAATGAAGATTATGTGCGATTTTATATGAATATTATGCTATGACTATTAATGAAAGTTTAAAGATAAGTAAAAGCCTAAATTAAGATAAGAAAGATTAAAAGAGGAGAGATAAAAGTTGAAAGATGTGAGTCTTCATGTGCACTTATTGTTAAAGGAAGCAAAGAATGAAAGTTAAAAATATGGACAGAGGGTGCAGATGAAGACAAAACAGTGAAACCTCACGATGGTGAAGGCAAAACACTTAGTCATTGTTCCTATCATAAAGGACTCTTCACCCTATGCAAATAACTTGAGACTTCCACCATATAAGAGCATCCATCCGCCATATAGGATCGTCATTGTTATATATAACCATTGACGATGATACATGAAAGTGAGAAAGAAATAAAAAATGAAAGAAAATAAAGATGAAAGCAAAAGAAAGCTCGTACATGATAAATATGGTTATAAGAAAAATATATATAATTTAAAAATAAAATGTTGGAAGCAAAAAAATTTCTTGTGCCTGACTGGTGATTATTTATATTTTCTATTATATATTTTATATATAAATATTTCACAACTAAAGTAAAAAATTATTTTTTCAGCATTTTATTTTATTTGCCTTATTTCAATCTTACATATTGAGTGTTAGCTTACGAGAGGTTTCATCCCCTGCATCTGAATCGTGCAGGCATACAGGACTAATTAAGTGACATTGATGGTGGTGCATACGACAATGATGATCATGATAAAAGAAGATGATTGTACATGATTTAGACTAGGTCTAACTTAATATTAAGTTATAGAGTTGTGACATAAATTATTTATTTATAACCTTAATTCTTATTTATATGATTAAATTTTTCGTAATGTAAAATTTTAAATCTATTTAAATTTCTGTACATGTATATATTTACTTGTCTATAAAGAGTAAAGATCACGTCAAAATAAAAAAAAATTAAGTATGAATAATTTCTTAAAAGCTCTCTAAATATGCAATTGGGGTGAACTTTTGGAGTCGTTACCTTTATATTCACAAATTAAAATTCCCACTGGTTGTTCAAAAAATAATAAGATGAAGATGTCGGATGCGTGCAATTAAGATTGAATAGTTTCACTTTTTTTTCTTAAAAAAAGGAGAAAATTGAAATATTACAGTTTCATATTCATACTTGACACACAATGCCAAACGACCATAAAAGCATACTACCTCAAAACAACGTCCTCTTGTTTTTTGACAATGCAATGACTTCAAAAGTTTAAAGTATATATAT
>LTAE01003705.1:18388-45320 GCA_001647135.1 Pontederia paniculata
CTCTCTCTCTCCCCCCCCCCCTCATAGCCTGCAACCTGCCCTTATTAACTTCTCCTTGTATGGAAGTGGAGAAGGCAGAGACGTTGGACATTCATCCATCACATGCATCATGGAGGTGGGGGAGCTGTCCCCCCATGCACACATGTACTTCTACTACTTTATCCAGATGAAGAGGCCATAACATCTCGAAGATAAGAGGAGGTACACAGAGTCAGAAAAGACTGCATGTTACTTAACAGATTAAAACAAAAGAAAAAAAAAAGAACTGACACAAAATTTACCTCAAGAACAGATCCGGCCGGAGCTATGCAGGAAATGTTTTTGAGGGATTTCTACTTCAGATGTGTGTAAAATGAACAGATTATAATTCATATAGGATTGCCTTTATATCTTCCAGCTTTTGCGAATTTTTAATTAATATTACATATAATAAATAAACATATTCAAGATACTGTCTGATCCCGGATTATGAATTCTCTGTTAATTCTAGTTAATTTGTTGTTCTCGTTTTGTGTTTGAATGAAAAAAAGGTTAACGCTGTGAAAGGAGATTGTAATAATTATAATAAAATAACCTTATTTTTGGAACAATTATTATAAAATAAAATATAGACTTGTTTGGATATATAAAGTTAATACTTCATTTTTTGAGTAATAACCAAATTAAGCCAAATATATAATTCATGTAAATAAAATTAATTAATGATGTTGCATTTTACTATAAAAAGTATGTTAATTAAAATTATTACTGAAAGATCTCTCTCTCTCTCTCTCTCTCTCTCTCTCTCTCTCTCTTCTCTCTCTCTCTCTCTCTCTCGTCTTACCTCAAGCAATAAAGAAGAGACTACATGAGGAAGAAATTTAGGCACAAAAGTCGAGAAGAAATTATTAACAACAATAAGGCATATAACTAGAGGATCAACTCTATGAATTATCATATGTATATGACAAAGTATTATTTAATTGTTAATAAAGTACAACAAATGACGGACTAGAGACGCACGGACGCGGACCGCGTATGTCAGGAAACGGACCGCGTCCGCAGGTAAGGAACTATCATGCATCATACTATCGGTCATATTTCACAGATAGGAACGCCCATGTCCACGAGAAGAATCAGAGAGCCGGAAACGGACCACGTTGCCTCTTGGCGCGGACTGCGTTCCTCAATACCATCGGAGTAAACTAACTCGACGAATGAGACATAGACTACGGTCTCAGACGTGGGTCGTGTTCGCTGCCATGGAAAGGGACAATGCTCTTTCACCGGTGTGTTTGCTGATGACGTCGTGACTCGGGCCATGTTGCACCTAAGCAACGGTCACGCTACTGGAGGTAAATTAAAATAGAATTGAACGTGGTTGGGTCGCCTCGATCTCGGACCACGCGCGCCTAACACAGACCGTATTACCTGTCAACATGGGTAATGTCCTGACTGAAAATAAATGGTAATTGAATTTAATTGAGAACGGATCGTGTCCCGACATAAAATGGGTCGTGTATGTGAGGACGCGGGTCATCTCCCGTTATGAAAAAGGGAGATTATTAAATATATTTTCTATTTTGTTGATCTTGATTAAATTATTGATTGATTGATGCATTCCATATAAAATTTAGACTTGTTATGATATTAGGATTTAAAATTAAATGTTGCATGTGATTGAATCGGACATGAAGATGATGAATTAGTTTCCAGTAAATTGGCCCCTTGCCATGGGGGAATGAGGTTCCTTTAGGGACAATGGTAAAACATGTCCCTACTGGTTCAATAGAGTTCCTTTAGGAATAAGTGCAAATGAGTTTCTATTGATTCAATTGTTAATTAGGTTCCTTTAGAAATACCTGCAAAAGATTTCTACTGGTTCAATTGAGTTCCTTCGGGAATAATAGTTACTATTGTATAACGGTTTTCTTCAAAGCGTAGTTAGCCTTATTGTCACTGGAAAATAAAGTCAATGACCTTTATGTATGTTAAAGACTCACAATTAATTATTATAATTGAACAAAAAATAATGAATCTTAATAGAGATTTAATTGAGCTTGAACCTATTGAATATAGAATAATTGAACTTTGCTTCTTAGCAATATAATTGAGATTCTTGCAAATGAATGGTTATCGATATTGTTACAATTAGAAGATAGGTAACGAAAAGGTAAAAAAGTAAAGGAGAAATAGAATAATTGTTAATTGATCTTTATCATATATATATTCCCTATTGTATTACCCTTACATACTGATCTTCATAACTCATGGGATATTATTTTTCTTATCTTTGATTCTGCAGGTGAGAGAGGTAATGATGAATAGGTGATGATACTAGTGATGCAGGTATTCGTGATGTGAAGACTTGTACATGATAGAAGTCTAACTTGAGTCCAAATTATTAAGTATAATTAGTTTATACAATTATTTTATTATGTCTTTTCAATTTTGGAACAATATAAAAAATAATTTATTTTTCTAAACTTAATTATAAAGTTTTATTATTGCTTCTATATATTATTGATCAGTCTTTTGATCAAAGTAGAATTATAAGATTTAGGGGTGCTATGATAATACTATTTGAAAGTTATCAGAACACAATGAACAATGAGATCATTGTTCTTATATTTTATTCATGACATCCATAATTAAAAAAGAGAAGATTGAAATATAATTGAGAAGTCATTTGACCAAAACAAAACACAACATTTCAACTGCAATTTGAAAGCATGACAAGCCATCAATTAATAGATATCCCACACAGAAGCAAGCTACTAGCAACCAGTATTACAAAGGGGCCGGCATAAATAAATTAAACTAGCGACTATACATTTACTACCTAGTACCTCATCCTACCGACAATAATGAGAAAAAAAAGAGGAAAATCCATATAAAAAATCTATAATTTTCTGAAAATATTTTGCAGCAGACGAAACGTGCCATAAATATAGTATCCTTTTAACAAAAAAAAAAGGTTCTTCGGATTTTATACTTTTATACAGATATTTATTAAAATACCTTGGTACAACTTTTTTGTATCCAAATTGGATTAAAGTTAGTATTTGACGACTTCTAGTTCTATGACGTGACAATTCCGAAAATTGAAACATGAGATTATTAAGCTCTTTGTACATTTCAATATTAGATTCAGATCTGTCAACCATCCATGATTACCTCTGCGTCCACATAATTTCTACTGTTACATTATACTATCTAATCCATGCATCACTTGGATGTGAATTTAGCACTTGTGGAGGTGAAAACTCATCTCATCGTTACTGAATGAAATCGAGAGACGCAACGTTCGACGACAAGGAACCGCACGTTAATTATCAACGACAGAGAGAGAGAGAGCAGAAAGACAAATTATATGAATGCAAAAGCCAAAAAAGGGAAGCACAAAAGGCAAATTGGTTCGGGTATCATTTGAAATCCCTCAGCCTCGCTGAGATCTGGAGGTGGAAGGTAGCCCCTACAATAGTTGCCTCGATTCACGTGAAAAAGCCTGACAGCCGATAAAGCTCATGCCACCTCGGACACAAAATCCAGTACAGCCAATGACAGGTCGCCATCTCAGCAGATAAGCAGAAGACTCCCACCCCACCCATATTGTTCAGGATTTCGTTAGGGCATGGACATTTTTAGGTAATCCAATAACCTCATCTGCCCTCCGTTTTTGACACAACAATAACACCTACCGTGTCATTATTTGGAAACACATCATCACTCTACTAATGTTTTAGTGTTCTTGGTGCCAATTATTTCTTAAAAAAATCTAGCACAATTTTAATATTGCATATACATATATACTCCTCTTTTTTTAAAATATTTATTTGTTAATTATTTTATCTATCAAATGAAGGTTTTAGATTCAGTAAAAGGAAAAAAAAGTTAGATAAAAAAAATATGTCTTGTAATTGTAGAGCGCCGCAAACTTGTTATTTTTATCTCCCTGAATCAGTTCGAAATTATTGATGAAGTACACTGAATGCCATTGAATATATCAACCGACACTAATCAATTTGCGTTAAACAAAAAATATTTTTTATTTGAGATTATTCTTCAACTTAATATGGTTTCCTACAAACAAATAGTTATTTAGAATTTAAAAAAAATGTTACGAGAAGCATTTTATAATCTTAAAAATAATTATTTAATTTTATCGCATTGTCTTATTTATTTATTTAAGTTAAAGATAATATGTACTATCTCATAATGTAGATTGCTCGTTAAATAACTATTCGAATTGTCTATAAGAGAAATAATAATTCAGATGATAATTTATATATTTTTTTTTGCACATTCGTCTTTCAAAATTTTATTTCAAATAAACAATATGATATTTATATTATTTTTATCATTATCATTAAATATATTATTATTCAATATTAATTAATATGATTAATTAATTATAATATATTTTTTATATTATGAATTAATCTATTATTAATTATTGTAATATAATAATCATTTAGAATAAAAACATTAATTTATTATTATTTTTTAAAAATATATACTATTTATTTTATAAATTCTTTTGTTTTGTGTGTAATTTTATGAGTTTAGAATATATATATATATATATATATATATATATATACATATATATATATATTGTTCAAATTTACAGAATTCAAATCAAATTTAATTAAATGTGCAAACTTAATTAGTTGTTCAAAGATATTTTTGATAAAAGTTATACATTATTTATTATTTTTTTTATATAATAAATAAGATAATAATAATTATGAAATATATTAATTATCATATTGAACAAAATAATGTACATTATCGATTTGTTAAGAGGCAATTTAATAGGTAATATCAAATGGCAATGCAAGAAATACAACCGTAATTGTATATTCATAACGATGTACTATACTCAATAATTAAATTTCCTTAGAAGAATTAGTTAGCAAAACTTGTGACATTATGATATCGGCTGAGGTAGAGAAGTGACATTATGGTATCTGCTGAGGTAGAGAATTGTGAACAAGATTTGTAGGGTACATTGACCAACAGCTAACAATTGATGCTAAGGCACATACCACAATGAGAGAGAGAGAGAGAGAGAGAGAGAGAGAGAGAGAGAGATGGGTCATGCAGTAGTCCAGGAGAGTGCACAGCTGACGAATGAAAGCCAAGCTTGTCTGCTTCCCCCCTGTGCACTGAGGCACTCATTCTAAAAACGCCTCCTGGAGCTCTCCTCAATTCCTCCTCATTTCCCCTTCCATTTCTCCTCCTTCTCCCTGTTCTGTACTGTTACGCTGCTGCCTACCAGACTCTTTACCTACATCTCGTGATTGCTGAAGCTTTCCCCAGTCTCATCACTTCTCTCCTATTCTGTTTCTGACCTTTCAAAATCCAACTTTGTGTAACAAAGAGAGTTCAATCCCTTTGGAGCAGTCCGCCATTGAATCCTGAATCTGATGAGCATCAATCATCACCTGTCCATTCTCGGTTTCCTTCCAAGTTGAGTTTCCACCTGAAGGTTGTGGGAAGCATAGCCATTTTCCCTGTTTTCCTCTGTTTTAACCGTTTTCAGGTGAGTACTCTAGTAGTCCTGTATGTGCAGGACACTTTTGGAGTTTGTGGAAGCAGAAAAGTTCACTCAATTTGATTGTTTCCCTGCCTTTTTACTGTCCTTCAGTTGTAAAGTTGTGGCCTTGGTATGGTTTTGAAACCCAGTTTCAGGCGTTTCTGAGCCATCCAGAACTGGAAACCAAATTTCTGGTGCAACTTGCTTCGTCTCAATTTTTTTCCCCGAGTTAAATTTCTGGGGTTTAGAAGTTGTATGCAATTCTGTTGTTGCTCTTCTCTTATGATTTGAAGGGGAAGTTTTGTTTCTTTTTTGCCGAGAAATTCCATAAAAGTATCCGGAATTCTCGTACAAAGTCTTTTGCTGCTCTTTGTCAGCTGTACTTGGGTTTTAGCTGCTCTTGGAATTTATCTCAAATCTACATTTGTTTCCGTTCTTGGATTGAGGTTTAGGGTTTAAGCAGCTTCCAAATCTAACAGCAGCAGACAGCAGGTTTTGTTCTATCACCAATAGGCTGCACTTGCTGTCTGAAGGTTGTGTTTCCTGTGAGAGACATATTTGATTGCCTTGGAGTACATGTTCTGGTTCTGAGGTGCCCAATTGCGTCGTAGTTGTTCTCGTGATTTTTTTGGGATTCCGAGAAAATTTTTTATCGCATTGGCATCATAAATGTTGCGGTTCTGAGACGCGCAAACAAATGCGACTGGAATTGTTCTCGTGAGGTTTAATTCGTTCTGTTATTTTTTTTTCTGCGAATTCAGAGAGCAGTTTCCACGATGTCTTCCTGTCTCAGTGGCAGCGGCCGGAGCTACGGCTTCGACCTGGACATCGTGAAGCCTTCGTCGTCGTCGTCGACGACGACGTCGGCCCGGTCTTTCCACTCCTCCTCTCCTTCGTCCACCCTCTCCGAGTCCAGTAACTCCCCACCACGCACCATCTCGATCAAGAAGGCGCGCGCGCCACGGAAGAGGCCGAACCAGATGTACGACGAGGCCGCCGCTTTGCTCTCCACCATCTACCCCAACATCTTCTCTGCCAAGAGCCTCCGATCGAAGCCGCTCTCCAAGAAGGCCGCCGCCGCCTTCGACTCCTTCCAGGAGGACCCCGAGCTCCTCCCTCCCCTCCCGGTTATCGGCGACGCGGCGTTCCTGATACGGCCTCCGCCGCCGACGACTGAACAACCGGCCTTCCGAATCAAGCTCAAGGTCGCGAGCCCTTTCGACACGAGCTCGCCGAGCAATGAATCGTCCCTGGACTCGCCGTGCTCCCCGGTGTTCTTACTAGACGATGACGACGACTTCGACGCGGAATCCATCCTCGACGAGGAGGTCGGCGAGGGCATCGACAGCATCATGGGCAATCTGGCCGCCGACAGTAGCGGCGCCGACTGCAACGACGATGAGGAATCCGGCGGTCGCCGCGTCCGTATCAACCCGTACCTCCGGAGCCTGATTGGGTCGCGAACGGGCGGCAGGTACGACTTCGGCTCCAGGTTGCGGCACGACAGGAGCATGCAGAAGGCCTTACGCCGGACAGACGAAGGCGAGTGGTGGCGAACCCCGGCGGTGCCCGTACCGATGGGGGAGATCCTTCCGCAGTTCAAGCAGCCGCTGCCGCAGCTGCCGCAGCCGACGTTGTCTTCCTCGGAGAAGAAAAGTAAGAACAAGAACAAAAAGAAGAAAAAGGTGGAGAAGAACAAGGCGGAGGATGCAACAACAACGACCAACGCCGCCGCTGTCTCTGCACCGGAGGAGATATCTAAGGGTGGGTTGGGTCTAAAATTGAGCCACGAAGACGTCCTAAAGGCGTGGTCCGGCCGGTCGATGTTCTCCGACGGTCCCGACCCGCCGGAATCCTCCGCCGTTGCCATGGTACGTCTGCAAAGCTTTGCTTCGCTTTTTATATTGCTCTCGTGGATTCTACTTTTTCCCATAACTTTTAACCAGTTGTGTTCTACTTTCTTCATAATTCTCTTAAAATATAATATTTTTATTGTTTTAGTTATGAAAGCAAATTAATCCTAAAGAAAGAAAAAAAAAAGACAAGCACTATGAGCACTGTCCACTTTAGAAAAGGAAATTAATTTTGGGGTACGCTAGATTAGAAATAAAATAAATCTTTATTAGTGATGTATATCATCCAAATTCATTTACAATAGTATCAAAATGTAAATTTATGAGTATTGAAAAAAATTGATGCTAAAATTTAAAAAGAAATGTATTATTGTGGTATGTAGCTTCATATTTTTTGTGTAGAAGTTTTCATAATTTTGGAATTATAAAAATGTGAAATATTTCAAATTAAAATTATTAACAATTTTGTGAAAAAAAAATGCAGTGAACACACTGCTATAGTATACTAATTTTGTTAATGATTTATCTAATAATTTTGTTTGCAATATCTAAGAAAAAGATTAGAAATCAGAATGAGAAATATTAGAAATAAAACTCTTACAAATTTTGAACATTAGTCAAAAGAAAATCGATGTTTGTATAAAAAAAATAGAAGCTTATGAATTGCCATCAATTTACATGGCAGGCAAGGCTAAAAGACATCGATCTGTCACCGGACGGCGGCGGCGTGGCGGTGCGGGAAGCGAGCGTGCTGAGGTACAAGGAGAAGAGGAGGAGCCGGCTTTTCTCCAAAAAGATACGGTACCAGGTCAGGAAGGCGAACGCTGACAGGAGGCCCAGAATGAAGGCAAGTAGTGTAAGATTTCTGTTGTCCCTTGCATTAATTGACATTAAATCTCTCTCTCTCTCTCTCTCTCTCTCTCTGTGATGGAGAATATGGTGTTCTTTTGCAGGGGCGATTCGTTAGCTGCCCATCTCTGCTCCAACAGGCAATGGAGGCTGAGAGCAGCCAATGACGATATCATCAATCCCACCAATTGGTTGAAGAGAGAAGAGAAAGTTAAAAAAGAATAAACCACAGAGTACACGAAGTTTTGTCTACTTTAGTTTTTTTTTTTCTCAGCGAGGAGTTTTTGTTTACTTCATTTTCGTCCCGGCAGAAGAGATTTTTCCTCTTTGAGTTTTTCTTAATAAATTATATTCCAATTAATTGTACTCGGAGGTGCATTTCGATGAGATGGAAGAAAAGTTAGGCAACTGCCTAAACTTTTTTGAAGAAGAAAAAATTGGGAGAGGTTTAACAGATACCTTTAGTTATCTCGTTAAATATCACAACCAAAGAATCAACAAATGCAAGAATGTCCAAACGAGAATAAAATTATGGTGTATGGCAATATGGCATGCAATGAGCTCTTTCTCGCTTTAATAAAAAAGGTTGTTTTTTTATGATCATCCTCGAATTGTATCCCAAATCTCAATTCTTTCCCTCGTCGTTTTTTTGTAAATGATACATTGATACAATCATCAGCATTTTGTTATTAAGCACATACAATCCTTTTATACTAATGATTCAACGATTTATTTTTACTAAATCATGATGTGACAAAATGTCACTTGTCTTCTCTCATCCACGTCAGAATTTTAAAAAATAAAATAATAAAAAAGGTCTTCCAGCCCCCTTCTACACTACCATATTGTTTGACACATGATAAAAATAGTAATTCTAAAAGTGGGTGTTTGATGAATCCTATTTTAAAATAGAGTTTTGAGATTGAAAAATAGAAGAAAAAGAATTATAATACATGTTGGGAATATCAGATGAGAGAATAAGAGAAAATATCTCAAACAAAAGAAGATAATAAAATTTACGAGGTTCATTTTTATCTGAACTATATTTCGATAGACATAGAATAACAATAACTTGATTTGTCATATGACTTTAGTCTTTTAGAATTTATATATGCACTCTCATCACAATATAAAGATTTTTTTTCTCAAATAGGACTCTTCAGTGGTTCTAAAATAACGATACCCCTTATGCAAGAACGCTTTTAATTGTGAAGCGTATTACAAATTTGGGGAATAGATGACTTTCAATTGGATTAAGATTGAAGATATTATCAACTTGAATCCTCTAAAGAATATGTCCTTTAGGATCTGTCACCGTCATTCTTTTACCATGGGGCTACTTCCAACTGATAATTTTGAGTAAGTCCAAATAATATCGAAACTTGGAAATAGAAATCGGCTTTGTGAACATGTCAGTTGAGTTATTTTCTGTGCCAATCTTATTCACTTTAATCATTTTTTGAATATGAATGAAGTGATATCTGGCATCAATATATTTAGTTATTTCATGATGCACTTGATTTTTAGT
The DNA here is from genome assembly GCA_001647135.1 of Pontederia paniculata. Taxonomy (NCBI): domain Eukaryota; kingdom Viridiplantae; phylum Streptophyta; class Magnoliopsida; order Commelinales; family Pontederiaceae; genus Pontederia; species Pontederia paniculata. The sequence continues at coordinate 28,140 of LTAE01003705.1, forward strand.
TAAGCATATTACACTCAAACTATCACATATTATTGTAGACTGGTCTTGATGTAATCAAAGATATCCAACTAAAATTTTCAATTGGATGTCTTTCTTAGCAGCTTCTATCAGTGTCACGTACTATACCTCTGTAGTAATCCATGATTGTAGCGTAACATTTCACTAACAATGAATTTCTCAATGTGAAATAACATAGTATGTCATTGATCTCCTCTCATCTACATATGCAGATAAATCGAATCAGAATAACTAACAATCAAACACTTTGTATCATTTTTATAGACGAGGCCAATATCAGATGTTCCTCTTAGATATCGAAATATGTGCTTCACTATTTGTCGATGCTCCTTTCTATGGTTGCTCATGAGCCTACTAACAACACTAACAACATGTGATATATCAAGTCTAGTACATATCATAACATACATTAAGCTTCCAACTGCATTGACATAAGAAATCTGAGACATAAACTCACTTTCTACATTAGACTGATGTGCAGTAATTATTGAAAGGTACATGTTTGAGACTAATGGAGCACTTTTTGTTGTTGACATCCCAAAAAATCTGAATAAAATTTTTTAAATATAAGATTTCAGGGATAAGAAAAGTTTACCCTTTGTACGATCTTTGTGGATCTCCATCCTTAATTTTTTTACACTGCACAAAGATCCTTCGTATCAAACTCTTCTTCAAATTCTGAATACCTAATATGTTCCTAGCAACAATCAACATATCGTCACATCAAGAGTAGATAGATGGCAAAATCATCCTTCATCTTCTTGTGATACATGTAACAATTATAGGAACTCCTGATGAATACTGATAAAAAATTATCACAGTTCTGGTACCATTATATGGGAGACTAGTTTAATTCATATAAGAACTTCTTTAACTTACAAACATGATCTTCCTTATCCTAAATGAAATTCCTCTAGTTGGCTCATAAGAATATCTTCATCAAGTTTTCCAAACAATAAAATAGTCTTCACGTATAACTATTCTAACTCCAAATTCTGTTTCCTACAAGGGCAAGTAACACTTGGATGAAAGTGTGTTTGACAACTAATGAGAAGGTGTCGTTATAATTCACTCATTTTTATTGTAGTTTTTAGCAACTAGATGTGTCTTGTATCTAATGCCTTTAACTTCGGGAATTTTAAGTTTTTTCATGAAGATACACTTGTAACCAGTGACTTTTCTACCTTTCAGTAACTTGACAAACTTCCAAATTTGATTCTTATGAAGAGACTCTATCTCATTCATTATCGTAATCCACTGCTCAGATTCTGCACATGTGATGGTGTATCCATAGTTAGATGATTCTGAGGACTCCAGCTCTTCGGCCACCTACCATGTCTCATAGTTATATCGCTTAGGAGGACCTTACCTGTCTTCCATGACTTTCAACAGGAATTGACGTCACCTCTTCATGTCGCTCTTCAAATTGTTCTTTAGGTTCTATCTATTTTGATTGTTGAATCTGAGGTGATACTTCTGCATCATCTCTTATTAAAGTCATCTCATACTCCACCTATTTGTTGACGTTAATCATCTACTCAATCAACAACCTCCTCTTTTGACTAAAGCATTAAAGTTTCATCTAAAGATTTTGTTGTGGATGACCTTGTGTTCTAACAAGGACCAGATTATGTAGCACTTTACATCCTCCCGCTATTGCCACATCCATGAAACTTCGCTCTAAATCACATGTCAATTATCGTCAACTTGTCGGTCTCAAATCTACGAAGCATCCTCTGTCTCAAGCCCTTCTTACCACATCTTTTGCATCCTCCTTACCTACTTGTTTCATTGAGGATAAAAATCATTCAAAGTGGCGATCAACAATGATTGATGAATTTGATGCCTTACTCTCTAATGGAACATGGACTCTCGTTCCATACCAGCCATCCATTAACGTCACTGGATGCAAATGGGTTTATCGAACTAAACATAACCCAGATGGATCTCTTGCTAGGTACAAAGCACGTCTTGTTGCAAGGGATTTCACCAAAATAAAGGCGTGGACTACACTGATACTTTTAGTCCGGTGATCAAATCGACAACCATCAGAGTTTTTCTTTCTCTTGCAGTTTTAACAATTGGTCGCTTCGTCAATTGGACATTAGCAATGCCTTCTTGCATGACGACCTCAAAGAGACAGTTTATATGCAGCAACCATCGGGGTTTCAGGACAAGGCATTTCATAATCATGTTTGCTTACTTCACAAGAGTCTTAATGGTCTAAAGCAGGCTCTAAAGGCATAGTTTTCCAAGTTATCTAATACAATACAAAAGTTTAGATTTTTTTCCCTCTCAGTCTGATGCTTCTCTTCTTATACTTCGACATGATACCATTAAGTTGTTTGCCCTCGTTTACGTGGATGACATTATACTTATAGGGTCTGATTATTCACTTATTGACAACCTCTTGAAGTTTTTTGGATCTTTCTTTGTAGTTAAATACCTTGGTGATCTTCATTTCTTTCTTGGTATTGAGGTTCCCAAATGCTCTAGTGACATTCTACTTTCTTAGCAGCGTTATATCACAGACTTGCTTCTTCGAGCTTCCATTGCAGATGCCAAGCTTAGTGGCTCTCCTCTTGCGCCCTGCAACAAGCAGACAACCGCCTCCTCAGTAGACTTTGAAGATCCATCCTTGTATCTTCATATTGTTGGATCTCTTCAGTATATTATGCTCACCCGTCCAGACCTCTTATTTGAAGTAAATATTGTTTGTCAATTTATGCATCGCACATCTATCACTCATCGGCAAACTGTGAAGTGTATTATGTGATACTTGAAACAAACTATCTCATTGAGTCTTAAAGTTGCTCAATCATCTAATTTTGTTCTACATGCATTCTCGGATGTTGATTGGGCTAGTGTGCCTATTGATCACAAGTTAGTTGGGGGTTATGCCATCTTTCTTGGCTCTAATATTGTCTCTTGGTGAGCCAAGAATCAACGTGTTGTTTCTCATTCTTTCATTGAATCTGAGTATCGTGCTCTTGCTGACACTACTGCTGAGGCTATATGGCTCCATTATCTTCTTTGTGAACTTAGCTTCTCTAACACTCCACCTCCTACTTTATGGTTTGATAACATTTGCAGCATACCTTGCAGTCAATCCGATCTTTCATGCTCGTACCAAACACATAGAGATTGATATTCATTTTGTTCGTCATCTTATTGCTCATCGTCTTCTTCATGTTCGATTTACTTCTTCGAAAGATTTGTTGGCTGACATTATGACTAAATCATTATTTGGGTTACGACTTCGATCACTTTTTCTCAATCTCCGCCTTTACGATCGCAACGTCAGGCTTGCGGGGGCATGTTAAACCATCAGTCTCTTCGAGTTGTTCTACTACAACAATATTTGTTATCTTAGATATTCCTGGTTGTATAGTATCTCCAATCGCATCTGTTGTAACTTCCTAGCTAAATTCTCTCTATCTCACATGTATATATTCTCTACTAGATCAATAATAGAAACTTCTAGATCAATAATAGAAACTACCGAGATTATATACCTTAACAATGCCCTCGTCCCTAATATTTTCCAAGGTGACATTAGTCCCTTAATAGTTTTTTTTCTGTCTAATCTCTATTTAGAAAAAAATATTCGATTACTTTTCTCTTTCTTTAGTGTCACATCCCATTTTAATTTTCAACATTTCACTTATTTTATCGACATTATTTCTATTAGTATTACTTTGCTCACTTCTTTTTTTTTCTTTCTTAGATAAAATAGCAATAGTCGTATAATTTGAAAAGTTGAACAACAAATCAATAAATCATCATGCTATAAACAAAAAAAAATATTTTAATACCCTTAAGAATATGAATTTCATCTTATATTCATATTATCATTTCATAATCATCTATACTTTTATTGTTTATTAATCAAATTATTATCATATATGCTAATTGAATTACTATTCTTTGAGCAAATCACTTCTCCTGCCCAACAAGACTTCGACGAGTGCCAATGCACCAAAGTTGTAAGGGGTCGTTTGTCACATTTTTATTTTTATTAATCGAGAATTTAAGTCACTATTAAAATAATTTTATTTTTTAATTATCAATAACATCACATAATATTTGATAAGTACTAATAATATAAACTATTAGATTAAAATTAGCAAATACCCTCAAAATATGTTGAGTTTTATTAATATATTATTTTATATAAATAAAAAGGTAAAAATAAAAAAAATGAGTTTGAAAAATATATATGAAATTTATATTAGCAATTATACGTAAAATAATCTTAAAAATTAAGAAAATGTTGTTGAATAATATTATTTTTAATAAAATATATTATTCGGTTGAATAAATTATTTTGTCAAAATATATCTCACCTTATTTGTAATATAAAAGAATATTTTTTATGAGTGTTATCTTAATTACCAATAAGGTGATAATTTAAATTAAAATTATCGATATGTATTACAACCAAAGTATATATTAAAATTTTAAATTAAATAATCAGACAAATGATTTTTTTTTGCAGTCGTACTTTCATTAGTTTAGTGCAACCTCACTTCTGTAACATGTGGTCGACTCTTTCATATATTTGGGTCGAATGACTTCTTTCCTAGAGAACAAAACTGATGTAGAACAAAGTGTTTACTCTTCGAGAATCCAATATACATTTAGGGGTGGGCATGAATAATGGTAAACCCGATCAACCTCTTCGAATCCACCTGGCCCAAATATATTAGGTCGAATAATACTGAATTATAGGATCATTATGGATGAAACTCAAATTATCCAATTACTAATTGGGTTAAATATAAATTTTAAAATTTCAAACTCGATGATCCGATATCCGACCCGATTAAAATTAAATTTTAATATACTAATATAATTCAATAGTGTTGAGCATCTATATTTTACTAATTTATAATAATTGAATCGCACTTTTGCTTTATTATCAATCATTTAATCAATGATACTTATTATCATGATAAATTTTATTAACTAATTACTCATGCTTACATATATTATGTTTAATTCTCACATGGATAAAATGTAAATATTTTTCTTGATTGTAAGCTAATCATGAATAAAACATAATAAGAGCAATCAATTACTAATAATAAACTAAGTGTCTTTAATATAATAATCTAATTGCTATCAATATCTATAATTCTATATAGAAAAAGAACTAAAAAGAATCAAACTCAAAATCAAAATTTATTGATATGTATCGACCCAACCCAAAATTTATTATTGGGCTGGATTAGGTTGGGTCAACCACTTTAAAATTAAAAAAAAATCAAAATCAACCCAACTCATTGTATTTATTATTGGGTCGAATCATATTTTTCTTGAAACGCAAACTAATATCACCCTGGTATACATCAAAGCATAGCTTTGAACTCGAACAATAAAATAATTCCATCCAAATTGAAGACTATTCTTATAGAAGCTGACGTAACGTCGACAAGAAAAAATCCTCGACCCTCCTAAAACTCACATAATTAAAGCAACCTGAAAAGTTGATGAAACTGTTATCCGTACCATCGTGAGAAATTAGGAGGATATAAAAGCTCTCATTACAGAAAAAAAAAACATATGCACAATAAAATTTTCTTGATTGCATATCTCCTCTAATTAGATGCTCAAAAAATTGGCAGTTATGGATACCTGCTAAATATTACAAATACTTGATACGAAGATAAAATGGAAAACGTACTGATTTCCAATCTTACAAAATCTGAAGCTTATAGTCGAGTTTCTCATAAGTTTACAACCTTTTCTCATTACTCCTTGTATAACTGCAATATCTTATCACCATTTCTGACTCGAACCAGTTTTCTGCTTCTTACTGGGCATCTGTGGCTTCAACTGCAAGCAAGAATAAACTTTTATGTCTACAAGATAAAAACAACTTAAGAAGTCATTGTTACTGACATTGTGAGACTCATTTCTTCCCAGTGTCATGGCATCAAATATTCAGTAAACACATATAAGAGAAAAGAAGATAGGGGCAGTGATGATATGAATTTGTTTCTTGTAGTAGGAACTAAGGACTAGTTGGCATACCATCTCTATATACTTGAGATGTCTGAGGACTTCATCTGTCTCCAGCTCCTGGGTAGCACAGAAACCATGTTAAATTAGACGTGAAGAAACCAACCAATGTCAATCATCACTTTAAGAGAAAAGGGATCAGTCTCGAGTATTTTCCTCCAATGTCGCCACAAGTTAACAATTCAATCGAAGTAATAATCGAACTTCCATTATGTTTCTGAGCATCTACTAAGCTGAAGGTAATATTCACAAGGATTCATTTTGCAACAAGCAAAAAACTGAGCCTACTAGTGCAAAGAAGTTCAAACTCACATCAAAAGAACAAGAATATGAGTCTGATGCCCATTGTTGAATGCTGCAAGTTAATCTTTCATAGGCCTAATGTGCAAATTTTCTTGCAAATATAACACCCAGTCAAAGAACACCAAACATGTTGTCATGTAGACGCGCAAAATGGAATGAATATATGTTTACACAAACATCACAGAGAAACTAAGTTGGTATCTAAATACTACTAAAACTGGGAAATCATAGTGATTAGCACCAAACAAGATTTTTCAACGAACTGGAACTAGTAGTTGGTAGAGTGTGATGCATTTACTTAAGAAAAAAAGGTATTAAATCAATATCGGAGGAATCAATAAAAGTAGGAAGGATATACAAGCCAAAGAAGGTATATGCAGAAAACACAATGTATATAGAGACGATAAACTGCAATGTCAGAAAAATATCCAGCATCCTCATGGTTAAAAGAGATGAAATCCCAATCAAACAACCTTTTTAAAAGGTAAAAGTCAAAGGTGCAATCCAAATGTGAATTTCACCTGAGGAACAGCACAATCAGCATGTATTGGATCCCAAGGCAAGGCACAGGAACAATCCCAATCATCAGTCTGAACAACAAACAAGGGTGCCCTGGGACAGAATATGAGAAAATTAGTTTATCTACTTGGAAAGAATCCCACAATATCTGTTGCTGGTACAAATATTAAAATGATAAAGAGCATTCAGTTTTCATTGAATAATGATAGAATCACTGATCCAGCAATTGCATTGCTTTTTATGCAGAATAATTTAGGGTGTCAATCTATTATACTAATATGTTGCCTTAGATTGGATAAAAGCATATTCTGCATTAGAAAGAACAGATCCCTGTCACATTATGCCAAATAACAATACATGTAGTCAAGGTTGTCAAAATCGTGTGCCAACACGTAGAATCATCTGATTTTACGAGTTTACCAGGGAAAACCGTGTTGGGACGCTTGCCAACTCGGTCTGAGCCAGCACGTGATAAAATCGCGTGCTGGCTCGTAGGCACGGTTGACACAGCGTGCAGCCGCGTCCACCTTAATTATTTTTTAAATCGCCATGATGCCCTACTTACCTCAATCGTTCTAAATCATTCTCCTTCTGCCGTCCACTGCCCTCCGTTCGCCGCTGCCTCCTGTTCGTGTTGCTGTCGCTGCCTCCCTCCATTCGCAGGTTTTTCTCTCTATCTCTTCCTCTTTTTTCGCCGGTTTTCTCTCTTTCGCTAGTGTTTTCCTCTACCTCTTCCCCTCTCTCATTTTCGCCCTCATTCTGCTAATGATTCTCTTGTGCTTGCGAGCAGAAGAGCGTGAGCCGAAGAGGGACACTGCTCCTCTTCTGCTCGTGAACAGAAGAGGAGTGTCCCTCTTCTGCTCGCAAGCAGAGGAGGACGCTCCCCCTCTGCTCGCGAGCAGAAGAGGACATAGGACATGTTTGTCCTCTTCTGCTCGCGAGCATAGGCGAGCAGAGGAGGACGTAACGTCCTCTTCAACGTCCTCTTCTGCTGAGGGACGCAGAGGAATGTCCCTATTCTGCTGGCGAGCAGAAGAGGACAAACAACATCACTTTTCTGCTAGCGAGCAGAGGACACATCTCCATGTCTGTCATCTTCTGCTTGTGAGCAGAAAAAGACAGAAAGAGAGCTCTTTTGCTCAAAGAGGGCAGAAGAGTCCTCTTCTCAGCAGAGGCCAGCACTTGGCAGCAGTACATGTGGTCCCACATTTTTTATTTTTTTATGTGAGAACATCAGTTTGTAGGATTGAATTGTAGTATGTATTTATTATTAATTTGTTATCGAAAGACTATAAGTTACTAATTATTATTTACATTTCATGAATGATATTTATATATGCAATTATTGTTATTTATATGCATTAACTGGAGTTCATATAATTATTGTACAAATTAATATATACTAAGTATATATATTCTTTAATAGAATTTTGGTAGAATCGGGTGTGTCGTGTTACGATCTCACGTTTTACGTGTTCACCCGGCCTTTCCATGTCGACTCCGATTTACGAGTTTGACAATCTTGCATGTAGTTGTTTGGCTTCAAAAAGGTGTCAAATATGTTAATATAAAATGACGGAACGTTTACACATATTTACTGAGCATCAATGTAGTGACAAATTGTAGCAACTTCAGAACTCTGTTTCCTCATTTTTTTAAGCTATCCCGACATAGTTTTTTTGTCCAAGTTGACATGAACTAAATCGTGCACATGTTTAGCATACATAACTTTTATTATTTACAAATCACCTCCGCACATGATTTTTTTAGGGATCCTCACATGATTTACAATTCATCTTTTTAAGACAATGATCTTACAGTCAATATCTATATCTGACAGACTTTCATAATTGCATGTCCTAGAGGTTTATTTTTTACGAAGATGTCATGGAGGCTTATTTTTTTACCAACATTATTCATAGATCTAACATGTTAACGGTCTTGTGCACTTTAGAAGAGCAGAATGAAAGGTGCATTTGTTTGGAAAACAGTGGAAAGTTGCTATAGTAACCAAAAGCACCAGGCCAAATTTCAAGGAGCTTCATCCTAATGTGGTTCCTTCAGAGTTGTTTGTGCCATATACTTTTTTTGAAGAGATTTGTGCCATATACTTCACTTTTCAAGTAAATTCATCCTAAGGTGGTTCAGAAAAAGATTCTCAAAACAACCTATTTATGTCTAGGTTCATGTTAGTCTGGCAGAGTTAACTAACTATGCACTTATTATTGCACGCATTATGTTTTCTAGAAGATTACCTGCGCCACTTTCCGCACACAGTCCCTTCACCATCATCGTTTTCAAATATCACCTCACGACATTGTACCCAGTTACCAACAGAAGATGACTTCTTCCGCTTCCCGTAACGCCAATCCTGAAAATAGAGGAAGAATGTCAAGAAAAAATCCGTGTCAAACAAGAACAGAAACAGTAAAGGTTAATTTCTTACATTGAGATTCGAATACTCAGCCGGATCTATTTTAGATGGTTCTTCTGAAGCATCAAAATCACTAGATGCATGAAAAGAAAAAAAAACTTAGACGTAACATTTGTTGCAGGTGTTCATTAAAAAAGAATGAAAAAATAAAGGACACATTTGAGCAATGAATTAGGAAAGAAATAAACAAAAACAACAATAACAATAAAGCCTTATCCCACTAGATGGGGCGGCTACATGGATCATACGACGTCATTGCGCTCTATCAGTAACCAAATATTTGGGTATATTGCCAATAGATCTCGTTCTATTAGCTCGCCAAGTGTTCGTCTTAGACTCTTCTCCCTCTTTTAATCGGACTCCAAATTGTTTGATCTACCCTCCTTACTGGCACATCTAATGGTCTTCTCTGAACATGACCAAACCACCTCAAGTGATTCTCTACCATCTTCTCACTAATAGGAGCCACCCCGACTCGTTTATGTATATGGTCATTCATAAACTTATCCTTTCTAGTATGACCACACATCCATCTCAACATCCTCATTTCAGCTTCAACATCCTCATTTCAGCTACCCTCACTTTATGTTCATGTTGTCATTTCATAGCCCAACATTTACTACCATATAACATTGCTGATCTTATAGCAGTGCAGTAGAATTTTCCTTTAACCTTATGGGTACTTTCCTATCACAAAAGACTCCAATAGCTTTCCTCCATTTACACCAACCAGCTTGAATTCTATGGTTAATATCATTATCAATATCACCATCTTGCGTATAATTGATCCCAAGTATTTAAACTTTGTCACTTGAGAAATTGTATCATCTCCTAACATAACCTCCAAATCGCCTCTAAATTGTCTACTTGTGATCTATTTGTGAAATTTTAGGAAAGAAATAAACAATATAAAAAATCCTTAGTGATAACAAATTCTTCTACTTTGGCAGCCATTTCTCTTTTGTGGTGTTCTTAGATTTTCTTTTTTTCATTGTTTTGCTCTTTCTCTTGTATGTTATGCATTTAATTCCGTATGTCAGATGGACTGCAGCTTGCCCAATATCAGCAAGGGAGGTCTCCATTTGGCAATAAAGGTTAGCCATTTGGCAGGAGAAGATGCTACTGTTCTGTCTAAACCCCTTCTTTATTTTTGTTTTTAAGGTTGATAGACCCTAACCTTCCAGGCCAACAACCCTCCCAAGTCACATAGAGGTGCTGTCAATTTGCCTGCTTTTTATAGATAACTTACTGTATCTAGTTAATCCTTTCTGGGTGTGTGCATGGCACATTCTCGTGTAATGACATGTTGGACATCCACAAGCACACTCCATGTGAGAATGCTTTAAAACTTACTTCGATGTCAATAACTAGAAAATGACTTAACCTTTTTTGACAAAATGTTTGACATTTCTAACATACCTATGTATAGGACCCGACCACTCTGGAACTTCAGCTTGAAAGTCTTTGCCAATGCGAACAGCAGTTGTATAAGGCCTACTATCTGTTAACATCAGTTGTATGGGGTTTTTATCACAATACAACAATCTTCTACTGTTCCCAGAAGATTGTCCTTCAGGTTTGTCTCCAAAAGGGGCTTTTGGCATTTTTTTGGAACATGGATGGCAATACCAGTCATCAACAGGAAGTTTCCGAACTTTAGGGGTGCAACAAGAAATGTGAAATGCTTCTTCACAAAGATCACAAATCAGCATTTTTAATGGACTTCCTGCATGTCCACATGCCTGACATAATTGAGAAGATTTTGCACTGTCCTGAGTCTCCTGACCCAGAATTTCATGAGGAGCACATGTGATGTTCTCGCATGATCCCCCAAGTAATCCATTACTTCTAAGGAAAAATATACACATTTCCTTAACTGAAGCAAACTTGTCAAGTTCTCCGACAATATTACCTGATGAAGAGCACTCTCCATGGTCACCTGCTTTATTATTTCTGAAATCCAAATCACATCCATTGTTTGATTTCGACGACGAACAACTATCATTACCAATAGAATTGTGTTCCAGCTCAGCTTGTCGGGAGTAAGTAACAGATGATTTTGAACATGCTTTATATCCTTCTGCAGAAATGTTATTGTGCACAGAATTTGGATCAGATTCAATCTTTTGGATGAAGGTCTCTGACTTGAGATCAGACTCCTGAGACTGCAAATGATGTATTTGATCATCGAACGCATTTTCGTCTTCAACAATGTCCCTCAAATTTGCATGGAATGGCAACGTAATATCAGACCCATCCATGAACCTTCTCAAATTATGATCTTCAGAACTGATACTCGACTGACAACAAAAGCTTTCTTTGGATTTTTCAGTTGCATCTCCTTCTGATAGAATGGCACTACTATTCCTCCTATCATTGTACACATTACTACCTGTTTTAGGCAAAAAATTGGCACATGTATTATTGATAGCTGATGAATCAACATTGGTTATAGGGACTTTGCCTTTGTCATCTACGACAGTGGTGGCTATCTTGCAGCTACCCAAATGGCATTTATCACATGCAGAAGAAATATTTTTATCAGCATGTGACCAATCGTATAGGACTTCTTTGTTCTGTTGCTTTCTATCGTCAGAGAAAGAAGATAGCTGAATTCTGATACAATTAGGATGAGAGCTTTCAATCAACATTTCGCCCATTCTTATACTGTGTACTGTTGACAGGAAGAATTTTCTTAAAGCACGTAAGGAAATTGATCTATGCTATAAATAGAACAAAATGTATCCAGGTAGAACTCCAAATTGACCTGAGAAATTAGAAACTTGGATCAGCAAAGAATAAATTGAAAGATAATATATTCATCAAAATCTGAATATAATTGTAAAAGCATTTAGTGCATGCATTTCAATCATTTATGCAAGGAACTACAAATAAGATTCTTAAATGTTTTCCAAGATCCTACTATAAAACAAATTGAGCATATACTCAAAGATGCTAATTGCCATTACTGCCTTGGGAAAATAAAAAACTTGTAGCCCCAGCAATAGATCTATCTTAGCAGGCTACAATTATTATGCATTTTTTTGTGGGATATATGCATGTTCATCATGAAAGTGTGAGATGGAAAGGAAGTTTATCATGTCAGTTGGGGCAAGTTATTTTAGAGGGAAGATTTCAAGAACAATGTCCAATATCAAATCACCAAGACCACTCTAAGTCCCGCCAATAGGTATTAGTGTATTTGTTTCTCGGTGACAAAGGATATGAGAATCGATCCACAAATGTGCCATTGCATCATGCCCTAGTTTTCTAAGAGTGACTAAACTCAAAGATATTTGACTGATATTCATAGGTTAACAAAATGTACAAGTCTGACTAGCACAAGATCTATCATAGAAGGATGCGATTATTATGCTTGTTCACCATGAAAGTGGCATGGAAATGAAAATCTATTATCTCAATTGGGGCAAGTTATTTTGGAAGGTATATTTAAAAAAAAAATCCTACAATAACAAAAAAATCAATCACCGAGATGGTTCTTAGTCCCAAGAACAGGTAATAGGTTAAAATTTGCAATGTCTGACTAGCAAAGAATTAGAACAATCCTGTGCCTTGATGCATAAATTTGTCCTAAGTTTGAGACCCAAACTAAAAATAGACTAAATCAACCATTATTGTAGGAATCAATAAAATGGCATCCACAATTACCAAAAAAATAATCTAATTCAACTTTTAACACTAGAAAGAAACCCTTCTCTTTCCCTTCCCAATAGACCAAAAATCCATGTAAGTGCGTATCAAATTTTCTGATGATAACTAAAGGGAAAAAAAAGGAAAGAGAGAAGAAGAAGCGATAAGAACAAGATTTGAACCTGTGTTCGAGCAAGCCATGGAGGAGGGAGATACGAGGGAGATGGGAGGAGACAAATCCTCTCAGAAAACCAAGGAAGCGGACGAAGGGGGGCGCCGGAGATGACGAATACGAAGAAACAGTGACAGAGGAATCTGATCTAGGTCTTGTTGTCTGGATTGAGGGGTTCCATGGGTTGGTGGGGGGGTTGTAGGTTGTTTTCTTGGTGTTTTTTGGGAGTCGAAGGGGTCGCAAGTTTTTTAAAGAAGAAAGAAAGTTGTTTTAAACAACACAACTCCTCAAATCCATTTAATTTTGATTTCTTAAAAAAATAATTTTTACTATTCTTAATAAAAATATAAATATAAAAATATTTACTAGCTTAAATTTTTAAATGATTAATAGTATATTTAATTTAATAAATATTTTAAACTTTGCTATCGCTTTTTTTTAATTGTCCTCGTATTGAATTTTAGTTTAAATCAAAATTATCGGCTCACGCGTAAAAGAGAGATAAAAATATTAATATAAATATATTATTCTTCTTATAAGTTTATCATTTTAAAACTATTGATAACACATCTAATTTAAATATTTATTTAATTATTTTCTTTATTTTTAAGCTCCAATCAAAACTGTCATCGAATTTTTAAATCTTTGGACCCGATTTATTTGATATAAACAATTCATACTCTCCCTAACTTATTATTTGAGAAATTAAAATGAGTAAAATTCAAGAATAAAGTAAATTTGATCAGAATCTCGATATATTAGAAATTATAGTGAAAATATAAAGTCAAGGCAAACCCCCATCTAAATCATCTTTGTACTTAAATGATTTAACATGTTAGGCAAAATTCCTTTCGAACAAGGGCACTTTTCATCTTTCAATAACTATCCAACTTTGAGGTTTTTTTTATTTTTCTTAAATTGTGGTATAATAATGAAACCAAATCAAACACTGAACTCAAACATGCATAATACTAAAAGTTCAAAGATATATTAGATTATGAAAATAATTTAACAAATAAGCGTACTTTCCTTAACAATATAAAATCATGATAAATATAATGAATAATGAAAAACAATAAAGAAATCATCAAAAAATAAGAAAAAAAACTCGATACAAATAAAGTATAGATGAAAAGAGATGTTTAGAATTAATTTAATCTTTCTATACATTATAGTTTAAATTCTCTTGTTTTGAACTTTAATTATCTCTAAAGTACCCTTAAGATGTCTTTTAAACTTCTTAAGCCCTTGGATCGATAAGTTAGATTTGAGTATGTTTTAAAATTTTTACAAGTTAAAATAAGAAACGATAAGATTTTATTTTTTCAAACTTGTAACTCCTCCATTGCTTGAATTTTAAAATCGTTAAACTCTTCCAAAATTACTCAAATATTATTATTTAGAATGAGTTTTATAAGATTAGGAATCATTTTTTTTCTTCAAATAAATTTAAGAAGTAAGATGAGAAATGATGTCTTTTTGTTTTCATGTTCATGGTTCTATTTCGAGTTAAATTTTATACTTCATGTTTTCTCAAATTCACTAGGCATTGATCTCTAATAACTTTAAGGAGTTGCATAATATTTAAACTTTTTTGATGAGCTTGAATCCTTTTTATAGTCAATTTTGTCAAAAGAATTCATTCCTAATTGAAACAAGAAATTCAAAATTCTTTTCAACTAAAATTTCTTTAAAAGAATCAACTTCTACTTGAAAAAAAAAGGATTATATCCACTAACACCCCCATGTACTATAATTTTTTTCACAAATAACCTCAAACTATAATTTTACCAATTTCAGTCTCTAAACTATTTCCGCTTTGACATTTTAGTCCTAACGTTTGATTTTATTATTTTTCTATTTAAAGTTAATTTTTTATATTTGTTAAATGACATTTGTACACTTATGTAAAAGTTTAAAATAATTTTTATCTTTTATTACTTATTTTGTTAATCTAATAAAGGATTAACAAAATGGTATAAGTGTTTTAAACTAATAAATAATAAAAAATAAAAAGTATTTTAAACTTTTATGTAAGGGTACAAGTGTCATTTAACATATCTGAAAAATTAATTGTAACAAAAAAATTGACAAAGGACTAAAATGTCAAAGTGAAATAGTTTAGAGACTTAAATCAGTAAAATTATAGTTTGGGGTTATTCGAGAAAAAAATTATAGTATAGGAGGTGTTAGCAAAAATAACCCAAAAAAATCGTGCATTATATCGTTCTTCGTTAGGGTTCTAAATCTGCGGGTCACATTTATTTTTTTTCGATTACAAAGGGAGGCCTATGGCCTAATACATTGAAAGGAAATACTGAAAATAAAGGGGCACATAAGTCCCACGGTGGGATTCGAACTGGAGACCTCTCGGTGCTCAAGTCGAGGGGTGAGCCACTGCACCACGCCCTTGTTCCCTGCGGGTCACATTTATTTGATATAACAAATTCATACTCTCTCATCATGACTTGTTATTTCAAAAATAAAAATGATGGTTAGATAAAAAATTAAGAATAAGCAAATTTGATAAAAGAAATTCTATAAATTAAGGGAAGATATGGCGAGAATGATAAAAACAAGGTAAACATCAGTATATTTGAATGAATTGACAAGATGCATTAGGTGTTGAATTTAGGATCCCGAGATTATTTTGGTGATCACAAATTTGTGAGGGAACTTAGTCTGGTCTAATGAGCTTGTTGAACTGATTTTTGAAAGATAGAATTTTGATGTTCAGAGTATGATAGGTCGACTGAAGTTAAAGAACGAACGACATATGCACCTAAAAGACATATCAGAAGAATCCTATGTGTGCGGTGGTCGTCCAAAGCATATGAAATAGTTTTACCCTAGGTGAGGAACAGTCTACTTCTAGATCACCTCTATTTAATGCATCTAACTTCTCTTATTGGAATATTAGATTGCAAGCTTATGTATGTTCCATGGAAAGTGACATTTGGTATGTCATTGAAAATGGTTTTGATATGCTTACTAGACTAGTGAATGGTGTATATGTTCTTCTCTCTAATAATGAATTAGATTCTGGAACTAAAAACTTAATTAATCTAGATTGGAAAGTCAAGAACGTCTTTTGCTGTTCATTAGATCAAACTGAATTCAATAGAATATCTACATGTACTAGTGCAAATGAAATCTGGAAGAAACTTATTATTACACACGAAGGAACAGAAAAAGTTAAGGAATCTAAACTGAACATTTTAAATCACCAATATGATTCCTTCAAAATGAAACATGATGAATATGTTAATAACATGCTTATTCGTTTAAATGATATAGTGAATGAGTTAGCCGCTTTGGGCAACTCAAGGTCTAATGAGAAAAAAGTGAAAAAGTTTCTCAGGACCTTAACAACAAAATGGCATATAAAAAGGACCGTGGTTGAGAGACAACAAGATCTGAATAAGCTCGACTTCGATGATCTCATATGATCTCTTTTGACCTATGAGATGTCACTTGAGGAAGAGAGAGAAGAGGCGAGTACAAGGAAGAAGTCCTTAGCTCTGAAGTCTAAGAAGATTGAGAGTGATGATGAAGATGAAAAATCTGATGAAAGTACTACAGACTTCAGTGAGGAGAAGTTGAACTTGTATGGCACCAAGAGGGGGGCTGAATTGGTATATAAAGTTTTTACTACTTTTGTTGTGCTAGATTAGTTGGAAGCATATAAATTCAAGAGCAAACAAATAGAGTGAGGGAGAGAGCAAAGGAAACAAACAAGCACACAAACACAATGTTTATTGACGAGGTTCGGCCGAACTCCAGGCCTACGTCCCCGCTTCGGTCTTCTCGCACTTGAGATCTCTGGAGATCACTAACTCCTTCTTCAAGGGCGAAGGTTCCCTTACAAACTTCTCCTATCTTGCACGAGGACAAGGAGACAACCTCTTACAAATCTCTCAAGAACTCTTGGTCCCTTCTATCCTGGATTCTTCACTCAAATCACAGAAGGGGAACTAAAACTTTCTATCACTCAAAGCACTCGCTCAATATTTTGCCAAAGTTACTCCCCGAGACTCTTGGGATTACATTATATACTCTG
>LTAE01003706.1:0-11791 GCA_001647135.1 Pontederia paniculata
TAAATAAAAAATGATGAAGACACGGTTACAAACAATAATGAAATATGAGTCATATGACAATGATTAGAAAAGAAACCCATGAATGAAGAAGAAGACAAATAAATACTAATAATTAATTGCTAGAGAGAACAAAACAGATTGAATACTAATGATTAAAAATATCACAATAGTTTAAAACATACCAAAAGTTACGGTAGAAGGGTAAAGTTAAAAAAACCTGTTGGTGGTTCGCTTGAACAAAACTGTCAAAACATAATAATCATACTCACGTAACAAGAGGACCGGCGACGTGTTTCAGTGATTTGAACTATCCGTACTTTTCTTGACGTCCATGTGCAGAACTGCAAAGTAATGTTTGGCAGATAGAGGATAGCAGGTCGGCGGAAAAAAGGTGCAAATTATAAAAAAAGTTTTTCCAAAGTTCCCTTATAACCCTAGCAGATTATTAAAAATAGTAAAACCAGTCTTGACCGGTTAACATGGTCCAACCGGTTTTAACTGGTTCAATCCTGGTTCAACCGGTTTTTTTCAATTCCGGGTTTCATTAAAAAACAAACCGGACTGACCGTCGGTTCACGGTCGAACCGGTCGAACCGGCCGGTCCGGTCCGGTTTTAAAAACACTGCATTAATGCATTGCATGCAAACTCTGGCCTTTTGATGTGGTAAGATCTTGGTTGCAGGTGATGCGAGCAAATCAATGAAATAAAATTAGCAAGTCATTGATCACATTAATAATAAAGTGATGAGAAAGTTATCATTCCCACAAGATCTGATGAAATTTAATTCTTAAGTGTTATCTAGTAATTTGAAAAGAGATAGAATTCCAATTACTCATATTATCATAAAAGAAAAAGAAAGGAATAAAGTATTAATCAAATTGATGAGTAATTTCGAGTTATGACTTAACTCTCCGTCGTTATTTTTTTGAATAAATAATTAACATAATTCTAAAATTTTGTGACGAAAGTGTTGTGTTAATTGTATAAAATTTCAAATCAAATATCTTAACTATCTTAGTTTAATATCAACCCAGGAAGGTTTGAATCAAATCAATCCTAAGTTATATTAGATTAAGATGCATTTAAACAACAAATTCCAAATTATCAATATCTCAAACCAAGTAGATTGACAACTCATAATTTATAATTTTTGAACCAAATAATTACAAAAAGACTTGCATCAAAATAAAATCAAAAAGTTGAGACTACGGGTAAAGAAAAAATGGCCTGTGTTGCATCTAAAAATGGACCGCGTTAGTTATGCACGACTCAGTAGTTAATGAACACAATCTGTGTTGGATTAGAACACAACTCGCATTCCAGAAGCCGATAGTTAAAAATACAAATAAATATCCAATAATTTATATAAGTAGATTTAATCCAAAAATTCTCACCAATAGTATCTTTCAATTAGTTATAACGAAAAGACTATATTAAAATTAATAACAAGCAAACCAGTGCCAGTTTGCAAATCTCAAAATAAAAAACATTTAAGAGAATAATAGGGTTCAATCAAGTCTTTCTCCTAACAAAGAATTATTCTAGCCTAGATGACATTGAAGAAAAAAAATAAAAGTTATATATCATCCATAAAATAAGAACATACATAACTAACACTAATCCTTCAAGACAGTAGCAATTCTTCGTCGTCTCTTGGCCTTCTCAAGTGAATTACATGCTCTCTCTCTCTCTTCTCGTAAGCAAATGGCTTAGGAAACACTTTCTTTATATATATTGTTGTTTTCATATGCATTGTTTCGAAATACGTCTAGCTCATTCAATTTGAGTACTCTTTTTTTCCCAAACTCATTAGCGTAAAAGTTCAAAAAATTTATGGCCAAATAGGCTTTGTGTTCTAATTCAACAGAAATATGACAAGCTTTATCAAATACACAATCAATATGACAACATCCCTATCGGTTTTAAAACTAGTCTGGTAGGCCAGAAGTCCATCATCAAGTCTTAAGGACCAATATTTCCTAGATGAATTCACAATTTTCCTTAGGATTTTTTTAATCTCGCAGTTTGACACTTCCACCTGACCATATGATTGGGTATGATAAGGGATACTTAACTTATGGGTGACTCCACATTCAACAGCAGACCAGTAAATAGTTAGTTACAAAAATGAGAACCATTATAAAAAAATTATGATCTTAGGTGTGCTAAATCTATTGAAAATGTCTATCTTCAAAAATTTGACCACTACTTTTGCATTAGTGGTGGGTGAGACGAGTGCCTCAACCCATTTGGATACATGGACCACAACAAACAATATGTATTCATTGATCATGAACTTAGGAAAGGTTCCCATAAATTCAATGTCCCAAATATAAAAAATATCACAATATGAAATATTCTATAAAGACATTTCATTTCCTTTAAAGATATTACTCATTCGTTGGCATTGGTCACATGAAGCTTGAGCATCATTGAAGTTCGTGGGTAAATAAAATCCACTTTTTGAAATCTTGACCATCGTACGATTTGAACCAAAGTATCCTCAAGCTTCTGATGTTTGGCAATGAGTCAAAATATTTTGAATTTCATCTTTAGGAACACACCGTCAAATTATTTGATTCATGTAGACCTTAAATAAATAAGGGTCTTCCTAGAGATAATGGTTGACATAAAAAAAATTCTCTTTTGTTATGTGGTCCACCCTTGTTGGGATCCATCTCCCTGTAAGAAAGTTAGCAAAATTGGTGAACCAAGAAGAATTTGCTATTAACCTTACCTCATACAAAATATCATAGCTAAAACTTTGTTCATTTGAAAAATCTTCCAAAATTAATGGCCCATCTACAAGTGTTGATACTAATCATGATAAGTGATCAACTACTACATTTTTGGTCCCCCTCTTGTCTCTCACTTCTATATCAATTTCTTGAAACAAGAGTATTCATCTCAGCAAATGAGATTTGGCCTCTTTCCTTTTCATTAGGTATCTTAAAGTTGCATGATTAGTGAACACAATAAGCTTGGAACAAATTAAATATTTACGAAACTTATCTAAGGTATACAAATTTCTTTCTTGTGGTCACATAATTCATTTGGGTTGGCGTGAGTGTGCAGTTCATATAGTAGATTACTGTAAAAATCTTATCGTGCCTTTGTCCTAGAATTGCGTCGATTGAGATGTCAGTAGTATTGAACATCAACCCGAATGGTTGACTCCAATCTGGTACTACAACTACAAGAGCATAAATTAGTTTCTCTTTTAAAATGTTGAAAACATCTAAACAATCAGAGAAACTTCACATCCTTTGAGAGGAGGTTTGTGAGAGGTTTTATTATTATGAAGAAGTCCTTGATGAATTTACGATAAAATCGTGTATACCCTAAGAAACACCTCACCACTTTGACTAATGTGAGAGGGGGTAGATTTGAGATGACATCTATTTTTTCTGCCTTATTCACTTCAATTTCCCTTTAAGAGATTTTGTGGCCAAAGACTATGCCCTGCTTTACCATGAAGCCGCATTTCTCCCAATTGAGGACTAGGTTAGTCTCTTCACGTCGCTGCAAAATAAAAGTGAGATTGTCTAGACAATTATCAAAAGAATTATCGAATAGTGTGAAATAGTCCATGAAGATTTCCAAAATCTTCTTGTTCATATCGGCGAAGATTGCCATCATGCACCACTAAAAAGATTGTTGGTGCATTGCATAGGTCAAACGACAACCTTCTGTATGCGAAAGTGTCATATGAGCAAGTGAACATCGTCTTCTCTTGGTCGTCAAGTGCAATAACATTCTGATTGTACACTAAATATCCATCAACAAAGCAATAAAAATTGTCATATAACCCTTTCAAGTATCTGAACTATAACACGTGGACTCATTTAGTTTATGATATTTTATGCATATATGTCAACCTATAACAGATCTAGTTGACACTAACTCACTATTATCATTCTTCCTCGTTATCGCGTCACCTTTCTTTGGGATCAGTTGCACAGGGCTAATCCATGCACTACCAGAAATGAGGTAGATGTTACTTGTATCTAGTAGTTTGATCATCTCTTTCTTCACTACCTCCTTTAGAATTGGATTTAGCCAAGGTGAAACTTAACCGTTGGTTTGTGATGTCTTTCATGAGAATTTTATGCATACAAACAACTGATGAAATCCCCTTGATGTCTAAAATAGACCGTGCAACGGTCTTCTGTCTTCTCCTCAAAAATTGTGGTAATATTGCCTCCATTTTTTCTATCAAGTCAGCAGAATTAGTTATAGGATAATATATAATTTTCTTCTAGAAAATCATATTTAAGATAAGCAAGTAGTTCTTTTAGTTCTGGTTTGGGTGATGATGTTTCAGTTGCATCTTTGGTGGTCGGCAAGTTCTCTACTAACTCATCTCTATTTTGTATTTATTGATGTCCATTGCTTCCTCATCAATAGCATAAGGATTCATGATTACTTTTGGAATAACCTAATCAATCTCATCGCACACATCATTATGTAGTATCAACATAGAAACAAAAGAAGTTTGCAGGATGTTTATGAGCATTAAAAATATGAAAGCACATGTTCTCATTGTTTATGCTTAGAGTTATATGTCCCTTTTGCACATCGATGATGGTGTTACCAATAGCAAGGAACAGTCTCCCCAAGATTATAGGTGTTTCAGGTTTAGAAATCCATGTCCAAGATGATGAAATCAACGGGGAAGACAAACTTATCCACATTGATTAATACATCTTATAGTAGTAACTTGGGCTTCTTGAAAATTTGGTCATCAAATTGAAGCATAACAGTTGTGTCCTTGAGCTCGCCATGACCTATCTTTAGAAATATTGAATACAACATCAAGTTGACAAGCTCCCAGATCGCATAAAGCCTTAGAGAAAAAGAAATTCCCTATGATGCATGGTATGGTGAAGCTACCATTTTTTTTTCCTTAATGGGTAAGTCTCCCATGCAGAAAACACAACATTGTATTGTCACCTTGATTATCTAGTTTCTACAATCTTCCTTTTAGTGGAGAGAATATCCTTCTAAGTAGACAACTATTTGAAAGCGTCATGAAAAGAAATATTAATATAGATCTATTTAATTTTTTTCAGAAAAATGAGAAAAATACTTGTCTAATTGTTCCTATCAATATTTATGGGGAAAAAGGTAGAATCTCATAACTCCCTTACTATATTTTTCTTCTTCTGTGACTCTTGGAGAACAACTTCTTCATAATCTTCTGATTCTACGGATGGTGTTGCGGTTTTCTTGGGCTCAACTAACTCTTTGTCACTTCCCAAAGTTATGGCCTTAGCTTCCTTTCTAGGATTATTCTCTATATTGCTAGGGAGCATTCTTAGTTGTCTTCCAGCAATAATATTTTCCAAATTATTTTATGGATGTCTCTTGATTGGTGAACTTGTTTCTCACTAAGATGATAAAGTTTTTTTTTATCAAGTCTTCCAAATTAGTTTTATGGTTAACTCTTTGTGGCAGAATTAGAATCCTTCTGACGTGGCAGAATTAGAATCCAGGTGGTGTCGTCCCTCTATCTTTTACCCAAGAGTAGTTGGGTTGCATTCTAAGTCCAAATCCATTGCCATATTGATTTTTGCTGATGAAAATTGTTAGCCATAATATGTATTTTCCAACTGCGACAATAAAGAAGATGAATTGCTATTAGATTCATGATTTGGGTGTCACAGATGATTTGAATTTCCATAATCTTAATTGGTGCAGGGAATTATTGCTCATGAACGCCTCCATCTTCTTGTTCGGTGCTTCCAACTAGGCATAATGTGGGGGAATTCATCTACATGGAAAGTTCATATTTTCTTCAAAGTCATGCAATGCTCATTTTGCTGGTAGAGTAAGAACAAAATTTTATAATAATTTTGTACATATCCTCGGGAGATTTTTCTAACATGGTATTACTTGAGATGTTTCTAAAAGGTTCTTCACTTGTTAGGATGCACCATTGTAAAAATATTGGATCTTCTCATACAGTGGCATTAAGTCACGATGTACTTTGTATAGTAATTCCTTAAACCTTTTACAGGCTTCATGCAGTGATTTAGTGTCATGTTGGAGAAATAATTTGACATTCGAAACAAGTCTGACTGCTTATTGAGGATGACAATATTTATTAAAAAGCATTGTTTCATCTCCTACTAGGTGATAATTGTTCCTACAATTAAGGTGGATAATCAGGTGACTGCTTTCCCTCCAATGGTTGAATGTATCTTTGTCATGATTTTTTATTGAGCTAGTCTTGTTGAATCATCTACATCATGCCATATTGAATTTGAAAGTTTGCATCCACAGGTTGTAGTGTGATGTTGCAA
Organism: Pontederia paniculata; assembly: GCA_001647135.1. Taxonomy (NCBI): domain Eukaryota; kingdom Viridiplantae; phylum Streptophyta; class Magnoliopsida; order Commelinales; family Pontederiaceae; genus Pontederia; species Pontederia paniculata. Next base: position 6,307 of record LTAE01003706.1, read on the forward strand.
GGTCTTTTATTCAATTGTCCGATTGTGTAATCCTTCATGGCCATGTACACAAGTGGCGATGGATTTGCTTGATTGTTTTTCGCCATCTTCAAAGCCTCCTTTACCCGAACAATTATCTCTGGATAAAAAAGAAAAGGCTTCTTCGAATTTTAAGTGTTATGATTACTCGAAGATTCCAGATTAATGTGATATGTTCTAGATTAATCAGAGAAAAGCCAACAATAAGTTAGTCAAAAAATGGATTGTGTCCGAAGGGAACACAATTTGTGTGCGGGGGCGTGGGATGCGTTATACACCAATGCGGGTTGCGTTATCCAGAGACGTCGGTTGTGCTCTTCTCACTCTTTTTATCGGTGACACGATGCACACATTAGAAGTGAGATGAGCATGTGACAAAATGGGACCATTTCCATATGAAATGTGGTTTATGTTTGGGGTTCTAGGATTGCCAAATAGTAATTCGATTTAAATTCCTGCACAATCACAAATAAATAAGAAAATCAATAAAATTCAAATTGACAGTTAAAAACTTTCAAAAATAAAATTCAAAACTAACAGTGGTGCCAAAAACTTGATATGAGCAAAATCAACAACATAATAAAATCAGCAAGTGTACTGATCACATGAGTAATAAATGATGATAAAGTTATCATTCCCACGAAGACTTATAAAATTTAATTCCACGACTTTATCCAGTAATTTGAAGAGAGATGAAATTCTAATTTTTAAGATAATAAAAAAAGAAAATAAAAGAAAATAAAAGGAAGAAAGTTGTGTTTGAGGATTAATTAAATTGATGAATTTGTTAGGGTTTTGACTTATCTCCACATTTTTATCTCTTGGAGTAAATAATCAAGTTAATTCTAAAATTTCGTGACATAAGAGTTGTGTTAATTGTATAAGATTCTGAACTAGATATCCTAATTATCTTAGTTTAATATCAACCCAGAAATGTTCGAACCAAATCAATCCTAAGTTATATTAGATTAAGATACATTTAAATAACAAACTCCTAACTATAAATCTTTCATACCAAATAGATTGACAACCCACCATTCGTGATTTTCAAACTAGATCATTACAAAAATACTAGCATCGAAATAAAATTGAGAAACATGAGACTATATCTAAAGATAAAACAACTCATGTCACGTCCAAAAATGGACCATGTCTAGTTGGGCTCAACAGTCGACGAACTTGGTTTGTATTGGTACAGAACATGACTTGTGTTTCAAAAACCGACGAGTAAAAATAAAAAAAATCAATAATTTCAAGAAAAAAACATATGTAATTCAGAGAATTCTCACCAACACTATCTTTCAATTTGCTAGTGAAAAAACTCTATTAAAATTAATAACCAACAAATGGTGCAAGTTCACAAATCTGTAAACAAAAAATATCTAAAAGAATAATGGGGTTCAATCGAGTCTTTCCACTCACAATGAATTATTCTAGCCTAGATGACATCAAAGAAAAATCAAATAAAAATTATTTGTCATCAATAAAATAAAAAAATAAATAAGTAACGCTAATCCTTCATAACAATAGCAATTCTTCATCTCTTGGCCTTCATAAGTGAATTTCGAGCTCTCTCTCCTTGTAGGAAGACGACTCGAGCAACATCTTCTACAATGCAGGGGGTATGGAGATATATCCTCTAGGGCCGTTGGTAGGTCTATTTACAGGAAAAACAACTTGGAATCAATAACCCATTTCCAGTGGTCGGATATATTTCTTGATACTTAAGCATTCAATTTATGCTATAATCATCAACACCAACCTTCACATGAGACAATATTGTCCGTGTCACAGAAGGTCTGCATTTGATTTGCATTTTGAATTTGAATTAAACTAGAAATTGGAGTTGAACACAACAATCGAGCACGAACCGTTTTGCAAATGAACATAATCCGTTTCGACTATGGCATATGACTTCCATTGGGTTAATGCAACACAACTCATTTTCCATTTGAACATGATGTACTATAGTGTGTTCTGAATTTTATCTCCGGTCTAATTCCGTTTTGTCCAACCGCTTTGACATTGAATTATTAATATGAAATTTCAACATAAGAAACAACTTGGGTAGTTTCTGACTCAATATGAAAAATAAATAAAACTCTACAGAATAATGAATGAGAACATGCAAAATTATGAAAAGATGTTCTAAAAGATATGCTACAATATGTATATTTTTACTCGCATCAGCAGACATCATATGACTAAGTGTGATAACGAGTTAATTGAGTATGGTTCGAGGCAGAACTTGACCCGACTCAGAAATAATAATATTGTATCGGGTTGAGTCGGGTTAAAACAAAAAAGAATTGAAATCTGACATAACTCAATCCAAAAAAAATTGGTTGGATCGGATCGAGCCATCCATTTTTTAGACTTCAATTTTTAATAATCTATAATGTATTTAAAATAATATAATATGATATTACTAAAAATAAATGAAATTGTTGATAAAAACTTGAAATTATCAAAATGTAAGTAACTTTTAGTATTAATAGTTGATCAATTTATTCGTATTAATATTATAATTTTGGATCATTTGAATCAAGTTTTTGTTACTAGATTATCAATATTAAACATTGTACCTAACTCAAAATTAAATAGGTCGGATTGGGTTTCATCCAATTGAAGATAGTGACACAAACTAACTTGACTCAAAAGTTATTAGGACAAGCCGGGTTGATCGATTGATCGAGTCGAGCCAAATTCGTGTTCACCCCTACATATGATCATTTCTCAATTCTCATTTCACAAGTATCTTTTAAAAAATAAACTTGCCTATTGAGATGGAATAAAATCTCATTTCTTTGTTTAAACTTCTTTATGGACAATTGAAAAAAGAAACCACATAGGAATAGATCAAAATGTATACATGCGAAAACCGTCACGATAACTAAAAACATAAAATTATAAGCAGCCATAGATTAACTATATAATAACAAAAATGTGATGAAATTAAAAGTTTAATCAGATATTGTTTCTATCTAGCATAACAACAAAGTTAAAGAAAAAATATAAGATGATTGTAATTATTAAAAAAAGTGTAGCATTATTATTAAAAATGAGAGCAGTATGTTAAAAATGTATGCATGTTTAAGAACTATATTTTCAGGTAACAATAAGGATAAAATTTTAAATATTTACTTTTATTTTGTCATATTTGCATATAAATATGTGTAAGGTGATGAAAGGAAAAAATGTGAGGGAAATGAATCAAGTCTAAAAGTAAAAATAGTAATTGCATATTTTAAAATGTTTTTTTTCTTTTGAACTTTATTCATAAATTTTATCTTTTTACATAAGAATAAAACAAGTCTTGCTAAACTTTTATATTTTTTGGCAATAATATATATATATATATATATATATATATATTACTTTTATTTATAACATATAAATTTGAAAAAGAGAAAAAAAATAATGGTGGAATGGTGGAGAGAGGGTAAACGAAAGAAATAAGAGGAAATATGAGAGAAACAAAAACTCTAAAGTGAAAGTTGCATGAAAGAAAGATTGCAGATACAAGAGAGAAATATCTTAAAAGATTGAAAAGAAAAAAAAAATTGAATTAAATAAATATTATCCATAAAACTCAATATCGTTAGAAGAAAAAAAGTTGCACATACTTATATTTTCAGTATGGAACGAGATAAAAAAATTCATTACTTCAAAATAATTTATAGAATAGTATTAAAAGTATTTAATTTTGTTTTATTTTTCTAAAATTAAATAAATATAAAAGGTATGAATCCTTTATTTTAACTAAAATATTTTTTTTTTGTTTTGAGACCTTTAGCGTATCGTATGAATACCACTGTAGTTAATAATAAAATATAGTTACTATAAGACATGGCACTGGCACTCTATATAGAGTCCACATAGGAATTAACTGAAAATAACATATCTTATAATGCTCATCCAAAATTATTAAGTATTAAACTTAATAATAAGGGACTCAATTACAATATTTAACTTTGTACATATGTTATGTGCAATATTCATGATTAAAAGTAGAATCATTACGATCATTCATACTCCATTACCTACATGAATCTAAAATGTAGAAGAAATTCATCCCAACTAATTTTGTATGTGACAATTATATTTACTTCAAAATTTTGGCATTAGTCTTAATAGATCATATCAATAAATATATGATACTAGGGGGCGTCAACTATTCTAATTAGTCAATATTTTTTAGTGCATTAATTTCTCTTAGCATATTATAAATGTTATCATTTAATTATAATAATATGCTGATGATCGAGTTTATTGATCATACAATCTTACATGTTATCCATATTAGTCGATTTCCACGATTCTCAAGGAAATTGTATCTCTTTTCTTATTTTTTTTGCAAAATATTATTTCTTTATTTTTTCTCTCTCCTATTAATTAAGGTAAATTATTTAAATCATTACATTTTTTAGTCATAAATAATGAACATTCAATTATAAACTTCTCATTTTAGTAATATTTATCTATTATAAAATAGTATATAGTAGTTAATAAACAATTAGTTTATCTTATTCAATGTCCTTTATGTGCATACTCTTATTAACATATTATGATGATTGTTCAATAAATTTTATCAATGTTCAATTTTATCAATATCAATAATGTTATGATCATAGTATAAAGATTCCAATATCAATAGTCCATATATCATAACCATTTATCAATGTATCAAAGATATTTGTGATCTTGATGTCTTAGCTCTTAATTAGTACCCATAATATCCCACATTAGATCTTGAAAAAAAATTTCAAGATAATATGAACATCTCATAAAATATGATTAATGTCTTGAGAAAATCTCAAGACGAGATCAATACCAACCTATACAATCTCCATTGAGATGTCAATACAATAAAGTATGTAATAATATCGATTATAATTACAATCAATTATTATAGTTAATTATGTTTGTTCATATAATATTACTTTTAGGTGTGATATAATTAGTGCTAAAAATTCATATCATAGATTTCCATATTCGAACATTAAAATCTTAATCAATATTGAATACATAAGTAATCAATTTTAATATAAATATCACAATTATTACCAATTGATAATATAATAATTAGTTACTATCGAGTACCAATTATCAACAAACACTCGATAGTTATCAAATTGTTGAATCTAGGATCCCGCGAGTATTTTGAATGATCACAAATTTGTAAGTGAACTCAGCCTGTACTAATGAACTTGTTGAGCTAATTTCTGTAACAGGATATATTCAAGTTCAGAGGAGTGGTCGACCTGAGTTGAAGGAATGGACGACTAGTACACGCGTAATTTATATCAGAAGAACTATATGTGTGCAGTGGGCGTCCTAAGTATATGAAGCGGTCGACCAGCAGTAGAGGGAGAATACATGTGAAGAGGAGCATAAGCATAAACGGTCGACCAAAGATGTAAAGATGGCGATCGATAATAGAGGAGTATACATGTAGAAGAGGGGA